>SJJU01000363.1:0-89729 GCA_012932125.1 Conopomorpha cramerella
AGATACTGCAGCTTGCACACAACGAAATAAGTCAACAACCAATAAAATACCTGAGCTACCAAAATAGGATTGTTATTTTAACGAGGCGGACCCTCAAACTTTTTCGTGAGTTGAATGACACGTTCTGCTTCTCGAATACCGCTAAGTCGAGCGCCGTGAGACGTTGCGAAAAAACCGGGCACCGTGGCTTCACCCGCAAACAATAACAACGGAGGCTCCGGGTCACATGGCCCTGGCACTGGAGTACCCAGTTCACACTGATGGCTAACGGTGGAAGTGCATCCCATGTATGAATATGCACCACAGAAATGAGGGTCTGCTGCCCACTTCGACCTCAACATCATCTGTGGATAAGGGATTGATGGGTTCCCAGTGAATTTCCGCAATAGTTTTGTTAAACCCTCCACAATATCATTATCAGACAGGCCTTCCATCATAGCGGCTTCTTGGCCCGAAACCCACGCGCAAAGCACATGTTTGCTGCCTGGAAGTTCATCAACAGCGCACACACCTCTTGTCCAATCACTTCGGGAACAAAGTTCCTCAGCCGACCAAGCCATTTTTAAATTGCCTTCATGGCATACCCAGAATGGTTCAGCATATTCTAAGAACACTTTGTCACTGAGCCCGTATCCAAGATTGCAGATGGCATTCAATTTGCAGTCAGGTAGAGGCGGGGCGAATAATCTGTCAGCTTGACATTTCAAGCAACCAAGGGAAATTGTGATAATGACGTAATCTGCTGTCATTTCTTCTCCATCGCAACATTTTACTAAAACCCTGCCACAGCCTGTTTGGCCTTTCCCCCAGCGTATGACATTTACTGCTTTATTATATCTTATGCAGTTGTCTGGCAAGTTACGGAGCAGCGGTGCCATCACGCCAACATATCCGAGTGGAACTCTAACACACCCTCCAGGTAACTCAATGTAGCTGCCGTATTGATCAGCACTGACCAATGATAGGTCATCGCCGCATTTGTTTCTTAAAATATTTGTCAGTCCAAACATAACTCGGGCAGCATCATACCTCTGGTCTTCTGGAAAGTTGTAAAGTTCTTGTTGAATACGGAGACCAACAAAATTCATCAAGGAACCATGACACTGTTCACCGCCTAATCGAAATAGATTGGCGGCCTGTTGTTCGATTTGCCGAAACGTATGATACGATGTAATAGTAACAGGCAAATCTACAGCACGTCCCTCACTTGTACAGAAAAGTCCTCTGCATGAATCCATTCGGGAAAGTGGAGCAGGTAAAAGACCGTCTTGAGATGCCAATGTGTAAACAGTGTTAGTTAAGCAAGCGCCATTTATCCATTCTGCACCCATTTCAATAACTGAATCTCCAAGCCAGCAGGAATGAATACGACCACCAGGTCTGAAACAAGTTATAAGCTGATACAGATATTGAAGTGCTTTAACCCTTAATGAAACAAAGGCTAGTATATCCCCACTTTACCAAGACATGCCTACTTTGAACCTTATTGAATGTCTTCACTGGAATTATCTAATGATTTCAGAGTAGTTATCAGAGAATAATCGCATAAGTCATGTAACACTACAACATGACACATACACATACTTATTTAAACATGAAACAATAATTTTACATTGTACTGAAAAGGTAGATTTTATGATAAACATCACCCGGGTGAACAAACGCCAATAGAGTCCAAAATTCATTAGAAAAAGACCTAACCTTGTATGATTAAGGGTTAATTCGTACTTCTACCTCATTGTTTAGGCTAAGCAAACGCCCGATAACCTAACATGTGGTGGATACAATATCAACATCACATGCAGTCTCTATAAAGCGTAAATTAATTACCTATGTACCTACATGTTTTGTTATGTGTCATTAATTCATCCTTAGAGATTTTAAAGGTTGGCGGACAGTTAAGATTTAATGAAGCTGTATCAAGTTTTTCATAACTGTTTGTGAAGTTTATGCTTGTTATTGGAATAAATAAGTTAATAGAGACATAAAATTGTTAAAACTGCTATAGCTATTGACTGTCCGGAAGTGTTGCCAGACTTAATAAGAAGAATAAAATAAAGTAAGTATAAAAGCATACAGATAGTTGTACCTAAAACCTATTTTCAGAAGAAGGTGAGATTGGGAGAAAAATTAAGTTATAGCCCGATTGAAAAGTATAAAACGCAAAACCCGTTTGAGTATGCATTCTAAATGCTCGCATACGAATAATAAGATCGGTTTTCTTCCTATCTGATAAGTGAAAATTAAAACCCAGGCTACCTAGTATAGATATCTATAGATACAACACCCACATAACTCACCTTTCCTTCGCTTCTAATACCACAAAGTTTCTAATGCCACATTGTGTTAGTCGATGCGCTGCGGACAGGCCCGCTAAGCCAGCTCCGACGATTATTACACGTGGTTCTTTGTGTCTGGGATTTATGTTGCACGAGTCCAGGATGCATTGCTCCTTGCCACCGACGGGGCAGGCTGGCCCCATAGCACTGCTGAGACCCCGAACGCATGCTCCACCGACACCTGGCCTTAAATGATTCACGAAAAATTTCATCCATCGTACCCTGAGTTGTCCCAATTTCATAATGGGCGCACAATAACACCACTAATAATTTACACAGGTTGTTCCTTTGATTATCAAATTAATATTTGTATGTTACTCATAATTTACAATTTTGTAGTAATTACAAATTACATAAGTGTTGTTGACAGATTCTGACATTTGGTATTCAGGGTGACGGAATCGTCTTCTTCTTCTTCTACCATCAGATAAGTATAAAGGTCTGACCGCCTATTTTGGATAAATAATAATATGTGTATAAGGAATATACCTGTAAAATGTTATAAAGCGAGGCTCCTACGCCTCACTATTCCGCGGTGACCACGCGTACACCAGCCTATTGACAATACTTACGGGGACACTCAACTAAAGAGAAGAAGTTTTATTTTTATTTCGCATTTCGACAGGCGGGACGTGTCCATGAAAGGGTTACGCACGATTAGAAGACACAGTTTCAGCTACTCCGCTAGGTCCGGGTGAAGAATATGGCTATTGTGGAACCTCCTGCATGTAGTAAGAGAGCGTAGTACCTAGATGCAAAATACCCGCCCTTGGTTCCCCGCTGCAAAGTACGCCGATCGCACCGAGCTTCCGACGTTCCCGCCCAGTCTGTCAGAAGATATTTATTTTTTCTTAGACAAAGTCTACTACTACCTACGACGTTAACTTTAAACGTGTATTAAAACGTGTTCATCTAGTCACCTAAAGTAGGTATCAGGTAAGTGGACAAACCACACATGCCAGCGAACATGAATAATAATATAATAGCGGAAGCGATTCGAGGCGATCGATGGAGATATCTATTTAGATATGCAGCTACAATACGTAAACTATAAATGAGCTGGTACATACCTAGGTATAGATATGTTCAAGGTAATTTATAGCGGAAAAGCAGGCGACCTACATAGATGCCTAATGTTCCAACAACGTAGACTTCACTATGTTTTAAAAAATGTATATAGGAGAGCAGCTTGATAGTAAAATGTAATAGTTCTAAAAAGAATTGGCTACGTGATCGTCAGAACGAAAACGACTATTAAAACGTAGGTATTAGTTTCGCTAAGAATTAAGTATACTTATTTATATCTGTGTTGGTAGCTTTAACCAAGCGAGGACATGAAGTATCTTCTACTTAAGTCCTTTTTGGTCATTATATTTTATAGGTAAGTTATTAAAATGTTCTAAATTGCTATGTTTATTTTAAGTACCTATGTACCTACCTATAAAAGGGAAACAGAGCCCTATTAAGGTATTGGTTGTAGAAATGCATACTACCTTCTGTATATAGGAGTTTGTGCCAGTGTAATATAGCATCCTAACGTAATTTAGTATGGTCATGTTGAATACAATAAATAATTTGAATAAAATTTAGCGTTTTAATGTTATAATCACGTTATAATAGTTAAAGCGACACAAAAAATAACCTACGTATGAACAACTAGCGCCATCTGATTAATTTTATTGTAACCTATATCGATTTGTTGAGAATGAGAATCGAGTTACAGAAATCAGCATCGGTAATTCGGTTCGGTAGTACTATTTTGTATTCATTCGGTCAATCCAAATGCAAACGTAAAAAAGAACGAATGGTTCCGAATTAAAAAAAAAGAAGTCTGGTGCAACTTTCCTAAAGTTGGGGTTCAAAGTCTGGGTCGGCGTATTATTCAATTATTTTGGTTAATTTTTTTACACCCTCTTATTTAGGTTTTGTTAACATGGCGAATTACAAATTATTAGGTGCACTAAATAGCTTGCGAAGCCGCAACAGTTTGTTGTACCTCTCAAAAGGTATGTTCATTACTTTCCATCAGACTCATCTCTTTTTTCACGATAAATTCTAGTGGGTAGAATTACTCAATGATATCTTACAATATTTCAGATTTTCAAAGACGAACATATGCAGCTGCCGCAACAAATCACGTTCATATGAGGTGCAAAAATGTCAATGGAGTTTATGTTGTTACTTTGGACTCTCCTAATGTTAAGGTTAGCAAAACAATATCTTGTCAAAATTTGCAGTTTTCATTTGTTTTTACTATTACTAACATAAATGATTTTTCAAATTACATGTCGTTTTGCGAGCGTAATAGGCTTAAAATTATATTTGTAGAGCTGGAGCTTCATTTTCATGTTTAGCTCCTGACAGCTCATTCTAACATGGATAAAATTGTAAATCAATTACCTACAGAATATACTGACTTTAGACTTTACACTGTTGCAGGTCAACTCACTCAATACAGAGGTTATGGATGAAGTCACTAAAATTGTCAACGAGGTTGAGTCAAATCCATCCATAGAAGCTGCAGTGTTGATCTCGGGGAAGCCTGGCTGCTTTATTGCCGGTGCCGACATTTCCATGATTGAAAGTTGCAAAACCAAGGAGGAAGTGTTAACTCTTAGCAAAAGAGGTAAATAAACATGATGTCACAGCACAATGTACAAAATTAGCACATTCATTATGTATATAAAAAGATAAAACTTCCCATATTCATTATAGTACAAGTATAACTACTACTATTCACCTTTGTAAATAAAAGGTGTGAATTGTATTTATGTATTATTGTTTTTCTTTCCAGGCCATGAAATTTTTAAGAAGATAGAACAGTCAAGAAAGCCCTATGTAGCTGCTATTCAGGGTACATGCCTTGGAGGAGGTTTAGAGACTGCCCTGGCCTGCCACTACCGCATAGCTGTTAAAGACAAAAAGACTGGATTTGGTTTACCTGAAGTTATGCTTGGACTTTTGCCTGGAGGTGGCGGCACACAAAGGTCAATATTATCTAAGTTGGCAAATGCCCAGGTTTTCTAAACCATAACAATATTTTGCCTTCATTTTTTATCATTGAACGCTTCCTATTTTTTCTATCTAATGTATTTCAGCATTGGAGGTAAATAAAAAAAAATACTTTCTGTTGCATAGATTTGAGTACAAACTTGTAATATGTAGTTATTTTAAAATACTTTATCATTCACATAAACAAAATGAGTATTTAAAACAAATGTATTTATTATATCTGCAGATTGCCAGCCCTTACATCTATACCCACCACTTTGGACCTTGCTCTAACTGGCAAGACAGTTAAGGCAGATAAGGCAAAGAAATTGGGAATTGTAGATCTTTTAGTTTCACCTCTTGGACCAGGTAAGAGCCACTTCAGTACTTCTTTGAATGTACTCTCAGTGATAAACTGTGTTGTTGGTGACTGGACCCCATTACCATGTAGAATTTTGGTGTCAACTGATTTTAGTGATGTGATAAAATTACTGAATAATTCTTGAATATATTGTAATTTATTATTTTCATCAGTAAATAAAAAGAAAACATTAAATTATTAAAACTGTTACTATCCTAGCACTTTAAAAAGTGGCTACCAAAATGCTACATAGATAACGGGGTTAAGGATGATAATGCAAAATTCCTATGTAACATATAAACTTTACCTGTTTTAGGTCTGGGTGAGGCACCAGAAAACACTGCCAAGTATTTAGAATATGTAGCCGTGCAAATTGCAAAGGACATTGCAGCCGGTAAAATGAAAGTAGATAGGACAAAAAAAAGCTTAATTGCTAAAGTCACTGCCACAGCATTCCAATGGGACTTTGTCAAAGATATTGTATTTAAAAAAGCTAAAGAACAGGTCATGAAGGCCTCGAGGGGTCTCTACCCTGCTCCATTGAAGGTTGGTTAATATATTTAAATATAAACAAAAGCTTTACCTTCACTGCTGTACACAGCAGTCAGAGAATGTGTTATATCTGGCTTTTTTTTAATGGCTGATCAATATTGACTTTGAATATTTTCATGGATATAGAGCTATTATACTCTATAAAACTAATGACTGTGTTGAAAAAGCCCAAAGTGTTATGTTTTACCTTTTCCCGGACAGTGTAAGGCAAGAACCTTATTAAAAAATCTTAGCATAGATATAGAGCTATTATACTGTATAAAACAAATGACTTGTGTTGAAAAATCCCAAAGAGTTATGTTTAACCATTTCCCAGGCAGTGTAAGGCAAGAGCCTTATTAAAAAAAAATGTCATTTTTACTGTCGGCCATTGTCTTAGTCCTTAAAGGTACTAATAGTGTACTTATAAAATATATCTGTTTTCTTAATTATGTGACTTATTACAATTTCTGCTCTTAAATCGAAATAAAATTCTTAAATTTTCAAAGACTCACATGATAACAAAAATCACACTGATTAAAAAGAAATCCACTTATGTGTGTAAATCTAAAAGCGATGTATGCCTCTGCACTTGCTAAGCATATTATTTACACTCAAATATGACAGGTCGGGCCTACCAGTGTTACACACACCTTTGCTCACAAAAGTGTATTTTATCTATGTTAATGGTTCTTTTGTGTAATTTATAACAATGCTTTTAGATTTTGGAGGTAGTGCGCACCGGAGTAGACAAAGGCCCCAAGGCAGGCTACGAAGCGGAGGCGCAAGGTTTCGCGGAGCTAGCCATGACACCCCAGAGTAAAGGTCTTATCGGTTTGTTCAGAGGACAAACTGACTGCAAGAAAAACCGTTTCGGCAAATCGCAGAAGGAAGTCAAAACGGTAGGTATTATAAATGTTTGTGGTCTAATCACAATTGAGTGGTAATTACTGCACTTTCTAATGCACTTTCCTCACATAATAATATGATCAACCACGAAAGTGATCTATCACTTTTACTAAAACATCCAGGCTCCTACTAATAAAAGCTATGGGGAATCCTAGTTACACCCAGCTCAACTTAACCTAACAGTTGTATGTCAAATACGGAATAACCAGTATCAAAAGAACTGTAACAACTAAGGTTTAAGTTACACAGAGTTTATTAGTAAGGGTGCCAAAGTGAAGGACAACATCGTGATGAAACCCGCACACCACAAGGTGTGTGAACCCTATAACGGCGATGGGCTCACCCCGTCACGTTGGGTTAAATACGCTTGGTGAACCGTGGGCATTTGCTTTAGCAAGTGCCTCTGCCTACCCCGCTTTGGGATTAAAAGGCGTGAAGTGTATTTCTTTTTTTTGGCTGTCTGTACACAGGTGTTGTAGTTTCGGTTCCCATCTGGTTTGTGTGTTTTGTTGTAAGGAGGTTGGTTCTAGTAAATACTACATAAGGAACATTATAACAGATTCTTACCTCTAAAGAATAAATATACCTAATTAGAATTAGATATGTATGTTACAAGTAACATTCCAGAAGCATTATTGTATTGAATGCTATTGATGAATATTATTGTTATTTCAGATTGGTGTGCTTGGAGCTGGTCTTATGGGAGCTGGTATCGTGCAGGTTTCGATCGACAAAGGTTACAAGGTTGTCATGAAAGACGCCACAAATGCAGGTCTCTATAGGGGTGTGGGACAAATTCAGACAGGATTAACCAATGCTGTCAAGAGGAAAAGGATCTCCGCGTTAGTAAATACCTATATAATTTTACATATTGCATACACAATAACTTAACTTTACACCTACACAAAAAAATGTTATCATCTTAATTACTAATATCTTAGTCACTCTTTAAACAATACAATGTTACATTGATTAAAATATTTGTATGTATTTGCAGTTTAACAAAGGATCAGTACTTGTCGAACCTACTGCCAACACTTGAATACAGCAACTTTAAGAATGCCGACTGTGTGATTGAGGCTGTGTTCGAAGATATCAATATCAAACACAAGGTGATCAAAGAGATTGAGGCTGTGGTGTCTAAAGATTGCATCGTTGCCACAAACACCAGCGCTATTCCTATTAGCAAGATCGCAGCTGGTAGCAGTCGCCCCGACAAAGTAATCGGTCAGTTATTCATTTCCTAGTTTTCAAATGTTTATTGTTTTTTTATTAAGCATTTTAGATTTTGCTCATGTCGTTTTGAAATGAGGATTTTTCTAAAAAGAAACAGTCTTTCAAAGATCTGTACACGAAAGAGATGCAACTACTTTTTTATGACCGTTCGTCTTCGGACTAGCCCTTTTGTGAGTTTTCAAAAAAAGAAACCACAACTTATTTGTTTTATAATAACATTAAGCCCTTTGTGTCGTTGTCAGCTTTCGACGGGCCCGTTGGTGTAGTGGTCAGCATGTCTGCCTCTATTTCGTATGGTCGTAGGACTCGTAGGTTCGATTCCCACCATTGACAGGGGCTTAGGTGATGAGCTTTTAAGTACTTGTCTTATGTGTCTGGGTTTTTATTTATGTAAGTAGGTATGTATTTAAAAGAAAAATAAAGGTATTTAGTATATTTAGTTGTCCTAATTAGCCATGTACCTCAAATCTTAAGTGGTAATTTTTTGCCTTTTCGTATAAGATTAAGCATCATTTTCAAATGTTACTATGAAAACCCCTACATGAAAGTGAATATTTGTCGAGTTATTGAATTTCAAACTTAATTTTTCGACATACAGTGCGTAATGGCTCTAAGATGTAATATCTTGTACCTACAATAAATAAATGATATCAATTAAGATTGGCGTTTGATTGTCAAACAGTTTGTGTTTCAAGTTTGTAGGTAGGTATTTGTGAAAATAATAATGCTTCAATGAAATCCATCTCTGGCTCTCTGCAAGTCTTCCGCAAGGTTTGTTTTTATGTACAGAGACGAGACAGAGACGTTATAGCCGTTATTTACTTGATTGACGGAAGATTGAGTATTGATTTGATAATATTTTCACATTTGGTGGCGTTAATATTAGTTTTTTAAGCCATAACCACTGTATGTAGAAAAAATAACTTTGAAATTCAATAACTCGACAAATATTCACTTTCATGTAGGGGTTCTCATAGTAACATTTGAAAATGATGCTTAATCCTATACGAAAAGGCAGAAAAAAGTACCACTTAAGATTTGAGGTACATGGCCAATTCGATAACACAAGTGCTTTAGCTACATAACATGGGAAGAATGCTTTGTGTGTGTTGTTGTTGTAAAATATTTATTATTATTTATTAATTACAATGTACTTACGGACATATTAAATTAATTGTCCGTAAAAAACGGTTGCTAATGTATGGACGCCCGACGCGACGCACAATGCGCCCCGTGTCCCTAAATGAGGCCTAAAGCGGCTTGATAACCTCTAACAGCAATTGCGCTTACAACTTGTAGACTTACGGTTCGCGTAGAGTTACGATGGTTTGTTAAAGAAGGCGAATCAAATAAATAAAAGCGGATAAATACTAAGCAAAAGAACAACAAGACTGAATGAGACAGGTATATTTCTAAGCTAAAGGCTTTGATCAGTGTTCAACCAGTAATGTCGCCATACATGAACTAATTTGGTACCACCTCGATTCCTCGTCAGTTTTTTTTAAATAAAGAAACAAAGTATAAATAAATTACGTAAACTGAATTACCCAAGAAGTATGATTATTGTAATTATAATAATACATACCCTTACATTCATATTACAACTGTGGTTTATCTTCAGTCCTGTGTACCTCAAACCACCCTGATTGAATGACTATCTATTCTATTTATTACGAGGATAGTTTCTCCACTGGAGGTCGGGTATATAACTACAAGAATCGCAATAAAGTCTGTACTTGTAGATTTAGATGTTACGGGGCATTTCCGCAACTCGACGTCCGTAGAGCGCCTATTGTGCGTAGTTTGAGTGGCTCGACTCCATTTAGGTTGAACAGACCGAGACCCTTTTTCAACTGGCACTACATCAATCAACAGTGAACATAGACAAGATACAATGTGAATCAATGCGTTATATTTAGAAGCTTCCGTCCATATTCCTCTTGTTGGCGCGGGTTGCGTCTGAACTTTGGCTAGTAACGGCCACAAAACATAATTCAATAGCTAATAGCGATCTACGTTATTTATAGCTACATAGTGTTGATATGATTGAGATAGAGACTTGTGTAACTCGTTACGTACATTATCGTACAACATACGTACATGTATGTTCGTTAAATGCCCTGAAAATGTAGCATACATATAGCGCGATGATTTAACTTGGACGCAATTGACAGTAAAATATCTACAGAAAAAAAATTATTGTAAAAGTTACGTATGTCTAAAGGTAATATGGAGTCTGAATTAATAAACACACTTAATTTAAAACAGTGGTTGTTTAGCAATTGTATTGTTTCACGTTCACGGACGGGGTCCCCGAAAGTATTGAGCCTAAATCAAACTTACGGTTTTGCAGTATCTTTCAAATTGGCAATATAATCGTACGAATACACTGATATCTGCACAAAAAACGTTTGTCACGTTTTAATCGTGTTTGTGTAAGAGACAGGCCATGTTCAAGTGACGTTTGAGTACCGTACCTTGTGGCTATTTGATCCAAGATACAAATTTGATCGGATGCGGAAATGTCCTAATTTAAATCAAGCTATTGCTTTTTTATTTAGTAGAAATAAAAGAATAAAAATAAATACACATCACGCATCCCAAAGCGGGGTAGGCAGAGGCACTTGCAAATACCCACGGTTCACCAAGCGTATTTAACCCAACGTGACAGGGGGTGAGCCCATCGCCGTTATAGGGTTCACACACCTTGGGGTGTGCGGGTTTCATCACGATGTTGTCCTTCACCGTACGAGCGTTGCGTTGCGTACATAGGCTCTGAAAAAGAGCCCATTGGTACACGTCCAGAAGCGGGACTCGAACCCGGGACCTCCCGGTTACATGTCAAGGATCCGACCAACTGGACCGAAGACGTACTAATAATGTTTGATAGTATTTAGCAGACTCCGTCTTTATCCAGTTAGAGTACCTAACGAATACGGAATGAAGACTTTTTGACTTTCTGCGATTTAAAGCAGCCCGTATAATCAATACCCCAGTCAATGGTACTGATTATTGTTTTAGAATACAGGCCTTAATGCTTCCCCCAGCACTGCTGGCGGTTCTTTTCGGAGTGGTTCAATAAACGTTACAATAAAAAAAATATTTCAACAGGTATGCACTACTTCTCCCCGGTGGACCGTATGCAGTTGCTAGAGATCATCCGTCACCCGGGGACCAGCGACGACACCGCCGCCGCCGCCGTCGCCGTGGGCCTCCGCCAGGGCAAGGTCGTCATCACCGTCGGGGACGGGCCCGGCTTCTACACCACTAGGATATTGTCTACCATGCTTAGTGAGGCTGTGAGGTGAGGAAACATAATATAATGAAATTAGTGTAAGCAACTTGATATTGCAATCAAGTCGGTATGCGTTATCATTGTGCCTTACTAAGCCAATGCAATTAGGAGACTAAAAATAATGGTCATAATGTTTCAATGCTTTTGAATATTTGAGGATGATTTTTTTTTACAAATTCCGTTGTTTTATTTAATGTTTCATTAATCATGAAGTCGATTGACGAAAGAGATTTATATGGGTGATGTAATGGGCCGGGTGAGTAGAGGTCGCCCCAGAAGGACATATGTTGACCAGATTGGTGATGTCCTGGCCGAAGGTGGCGTGAAAAGTACTCGAAACCGGAGGTCATGTATTAAAAGATGTATGAATGTAGATGAAGCGAAAGGGGTATGTCAGGACCGTGACAAATGGAGATCTGTAGTCTCTGCCTACCCCTCTGGGAGACAGGCGTGTAGTGTTGTATGTCATTAATCATAATGTTACATAAAAGTTTCAAGATGATATTCTTGAGTGATTTGTATTATGTTTATGATGTATATTTATGCGTTTTGCAGGCTGTTGCAGGAAGGTGTGGAGCCCAAGGAGCTGGACACCCTCACAAAGCAGTTCGGGTTCCCCATGGGCGCCGCCACGCTCGCGGACGAGGTCGGCATTGATGTCGGCTCCCACATCGCTGCAGATCTATCTAAGGTTGGCATTAAAGGAAATCGCTATTAGTTTTCTTGAACGAATGGTTTAATGAAACCTTCATGTGAATATATCGTTTTCTTGTTGTCGTCTCCACTGTAAAGATTAGATTTTTATTAAGTACAAAAATAAATTAAAGGTGTAAGTTTCCCAAATATTAGTCTCCCAGACTGGTAAACAGATTGAGGATGAGATGAATGTGGTCTTGTAGAAGATATAAAATAATAAAATAGTACATCTAAGTTGTCAAGCATTTTTAAGCAATAGACTATTCATATTTTATTTCCACCAATTCTTAGAACATAACTAGAGAAACGTTTGTTATCACTTGATCTGTTAGCATAAAAACATCACTGACTTATGTTATTCGAACTAATAACCAATACCTAGTAGTACTAATAAAGTTTGATAGTAAAAGTAAAAAATCTCCTCAATTATAACCCGACTTACATTTCAGGCTTTCGGTGACCGCATCAGCGGCGGCGACCTGGCTATCATGCAGGATCTCGTGAAGTCTGGCTTCATGGGCCGCAAGACCGGAAAGGGTTTCTACATTTACGAGAAGGGCTCGAGGAACAAGGAGGTGAACGCCGAGGTGGTGACCATGTTGAAGCAGCGCTACTCGCTGGAGCCGCGCGGAGCTAACACGCCTGAAGACCAGCAACTCAGGATGGTTTCCAGGTGCGTAGATGCATAGCTTTATTAAGTTATTAGATAACTTTAAAGTTAAAAAAACCTACTTCAACCAGTAATAGACTAAATATAACCAGTAAAATACTTATTGAAAACACTTACGAACGCACTAGTCACCCCTACGATTTTCTAAAGTTCCCCACAATTTCTCTGATCTGCCATCATCAAAACCTGATTTCCTTATCCTATAGCCGTCGATATTCTTTATAACCTGAATCTTTCGTCTTATTCCACAAAATCGTTCATACTCGACGTAGTTACTCGCCACAAGCATTTAAATATAATAAGTAGAGAACCTTCCTTTTTTGAAATCGTTTAAAAGCAACTCCTAAAATAGTGAAGAAGGTGAATTTTATAACTTGTATGTCTGATTCTGGTTTGATTTGCTGATAATATTATGTTAGACTAGATCCCAAACATCGTAACTCTACAAACTTTTTCCGACATAATATCTATCCCTAACCTAATATTTTGACTGTACAATTTCTTAATGTGTTACTACCAGGTTTGTGAACGAAGCGGTCCTGTCCCTGGAGGAGTCCATCCTGTTCAGCCCGCTGGAGGGCGATGTTGGTGCCGTGTTCGGTCTCGGCTTCCCACCATTCACCGGCGGACCCTTCAGGTACCTACATCTTATACAGTTCTTGTATATATAAGAAGTTATCTTTTAGGATAGTTACTATATTACCTATACACTAGCTGACCCGGCAAACGATATTTTGCCATATCGTGCCTGTATTAACAGTTATAAAGATCTCCATACCTAGGGACAGACAGCGGGAGACGACATTGTTTTATAGTATGTAACGATAAGTAGGTAACTTTAGAACGTATACCACGAAAAGTAGTACAAAAATGTTTACTTTACTAGCAATTAAAATTAGTGTCAAGATCATTACCGCTTACGTTTAATAACTGTGTTTTGTCTTCTTTACACTTTGTATTATTTTTTAAATTCAGAATGTGACTGAAATTAACTCTTTAATCGGTATAACTATTTTTATTTCTTTCTTATTATAAAGGAGTCTATTCTACAAGTTTCCAAATAAAAGGAGACATTGTATGTAATACTACAAATAATACAATGGGGATGGCGTAGTCTCCTAGCCCGTAGAACTTGACTGAACTTATCATCAAGCTATTTACATCAATACATAGTATAAAACAAAGTCTCCTCCCGCTGTCTGACCCTATGTATGCATAGATATTTAAAACTACGCAAAGGATTTTGATGTCATGTTCTTTACTAGCTAGAGTGGTTCATGAAGAAGGTTTATCTATATAATACATGCATAATAAACATTGTTAATAATGTATATTGTTAAAACGCCGTGTTAGCCGCGTGGCGATTATTGGCATTACTTCCCAATTGATCATGGAAATATTGGGGAAGGCCTTCGTTTAACAGTGGACGTCATGTGGCTGATGATGATGATTGTTAAAACAACGTTTGCCGGGTCACCTTGTTAGTTATACATTTGTAACAGCTACCTCATAATTTCGAACATGTTAAAATGTGACTAATATGACAGATGGGTGGACCAATACGGTGCCGACCGCCTGGTGAAGAAGATGGAGGAGCTCCACGGCCTGTACGGCGCGCCCTTCAAGCCCGCTCAGACGCTCATCGACATGGCCAAGGACCCCTCCAAGAAATTCCACAAGAAGTGAACTGTTTGAACCTACCATACTTCCATATTTACGTTTGATGAGATTTATACAAACGCAGTTTTGCATCGAGATAATGTCCATACCTATTTTTAGAGATGTGTATATTGGTGCAATCATGACACGAAACATATTTGTAATTAGTATAAGCCTAAGTGAATTTTGAAATGTTCAATTATGTAACATTTGTATAAGAATGAATCTGATGAGTAAGTTAAAACAAACTAATAAATTATTTATTTATCCAAGTTTCAATGAATTGTTTTTGTTTCACCTGGTTGTCTTGTGGTCCTGATATCTAATAACATGGTCTTGTTATAGTCCCTATTACAAGACTATGTTAAGATTGTAAAGTCTGGGAAGATATTTTTTGTTTCTATACAAGGTGAGTTGAAAATACCCTTTTTAACCCAGAATGTGATTGCAACCATGTCTACAGATTGTCTACGTCACTAGACAATCTGTAGACTATTACGATAGATTATTATTCGAATTCCAGAAGCTATCGATTACATTTTCTGAGGGAGGTGAATTGATTTACGAATTTGAAATTAATTTACGATAAATCATAACCGACCGTGAACGGAAAGTTAAGAAACTAACAAGACTTCAGGCATGAAAACTGAACTAGCGAACTGTTGGTTGTCGAATACATAGGTCTAAGTGTCCTAAGAAATCTAAATATAACTTAATTGACAATGACCGCATGAGCATAGTCATTCACGTTTATAATAAAATGAGACAAAGAAAGTGAAACAGCAAGACATCCTTTACTGCTTACCAGGGTATTTTTGTCATTTTGGTAGTAAATGACAAGATTCAGAAGTACACTGATTTCTACATATTTTGCTTGACAAGAAACTAATGGTGTACACGGCTTGCATATCTAACACCTTCTTTTTATTCTCCTGCGTACCCACTAGTCTCGCTTTAGTTGATAATACGTTACATAATACAGGACAAATTAACAGTAAGGGCGAAGCACACTGCGGGGCGGCATTTAAACCGCTAAGTATAGAGCAAAGAGATCCTATACTACTCGTACTAACAGACCCAGAGGACAAAAGGACCACACCGGACAGTGGCGGGGCGGCATGTACATTGCTGCTCGCAGTGCATCGATTAAACCAATTTGTGTGCAGTATCGCAGACGACGGCGCACAGTCCGCGCCATGCACTTAACGCTGCACTAACAGCCTCCGTCCCACGTTCCTCCGCACACGAGGACGATGTGTTCGCAGTCCGGGCACACGCGGTTGCGGTCAAACTTTCCGCCTGGCCCCGCCGTATGTGTGAAACGCGTCTAATGAGTGATGAAAATAAACCGGACTTCTACTATCACCTTCTATCTATAGAAACATACATTGTAAAAGACTTAGATACCCTCTTATAATGATAGGTAGTTAAAACGTGGAGTAGATACCTATATGGCGTAAATCAACACAGTCCACATTCGCCGTACCTGGAAAGCAGAGTTATTTTTGCAGACCCCTAATATCGGCACTTATTGTCACACATTGTCGTATCTTTATTCATGAAGTATCAACATTCTAATTCTATTGCTTTCCATAGAAATCGAAAATTTTTATTTGAAAGTATTGACAGTTTTCTAACAAACGGTCAGCCCTTAGACGATTAATGCAATTCTATTTAATTATTACTTTTATGGACATTATCCATAAAATTGACCCCATGCTGTGGGCCTACTAATGTTAACCGTAATTAAAAAAAACTATACGACAACACCTAACCAACAAGGGAGTGTGTGAAAGTGCATGGAAGTTACAGGAAAATATTACATTACACATAAGTGCTTGAAGAAAACAATGGAAAAACTCATAGTGGTAGAGAGGAATGAAGAGAGGTTCTCCAACAATGTCCATAATAATATACGGCTATTCCGTTCAGCTAGAAACAAGTCAGAGAATCTTAGAAGGAACGCAATCAGAGGACGGATTTCTAATGCCATTAACGGAAGTGTATGTCTGAGAGAAATAACTGTTATTTATTATAACATTACTATTTTAGCATTTGTTTACGATATACGTACATATACTAGGCTAATAAAGATATCGAGAACATTTTTTCATCTTTTCACGGATTTCACGGGAAACGAATCAGTCCCGGGATTGCGATCCCTAAATCGAAGCGCTCGATACATCGAAACTAATCACTGAGTAGGAAACAGAATATACACAACACCATTTAGAAATTATTATTAATTCTATAGTCTCGATACGACAGTTGCCGAGTTGAAGTCCTTCGGGAAGCTAGAAAACATCAACAGCTAAACATCCGCTGCAGTAATGTTTTACTGTAAATATTCCAAAGCTAAAGTGGCATTTCTACTGCTAGCACTAATAACCCGAAAATCGTTCGTTCTCTCCGGGTTGTTAATGCTAGCTCTACGATGGTCTGTGCAAAAATACATTTCACTTACATAAACCAAACATTTCTTCAACCACTCTACAAGACATCCGCGTAATGCCTTTTCAATCTAGCCGACTAAGATTGAAAAGGGCATACCCATTATCTTTCAGAGCATTATGTTCAGTATACGTGTATTTCCTATTTATTCCGGGTGTGCCTAGTGGCAGCGAGTTGGTTGGAGCGCATATCGTACCTAACACTCCGCATTGCAACGGGCAGATGAACAGATAGTAATAACACAGATACTTCTTCTTCTTTCTGAAAGTAAGACATTGAGATGTACGATGAGAATCAGCCGAGCCCACACTACCGTCAAAATTTTTTTCCTGGAAAGAGAAAGCTATACGCTATTGACAGATAAGACGACTACAATGCCTCATCACGTTTTTACAATAGTACAACCGGAGAGCGGCTAAACGGCATACATGTCAGATTAAAATTCCACGTATGATTTGCATCTACTTAATAGTGCAACCCACCAGAGTGAGGAATGACATGCCGGAGTCCGTGTTTCGTACACCTCACAATGCATATCATATTTTATCCTACATCCTAAAAACATTTGATTTGGCAAAATACAGGATGAAGGCTGGCTCTTCGCCTTATTATTGTTCTATATGAATCTCGTAATATGTTCTAAAGAACCATTCATATAAGAAAATATATTAGTCGGTGTGTTGCTATAACAGAAAATTACCATAACATGTATGTACGTATCTAAGATACGTCGGTATGTAAACTGTAACCGCATAACGGTGTAATTATCTCTCTACCTAAAATGTTACAACTGAAGTCTAATAAGTAGTAATCAAGTATGTAATAAAAATGTGTTCACTTGAGCACACAAATCCTAATCAAAACAAATCAGTGGTCGATGGCATGACAGAGCATTGATGATGTGACGGACGCACGTCGCAAGTAGAGTGCAGCTAGGGCGGGCGGCAGGGGCGGGCGACGGGCGGCGGGCGGAGCGGAGGGCGCAGGCGCGGCGCGGGGCGGGCGGCGGGGGCGCGCGCTCGGGCGCGGCGGCGCAGTGTTGCTCGCGCAGGACCGGGCGGCGATCACTCAGTGGCGCGCCGCGGCGCGACATGCCCAGCTGATGTTTATTTATACCGCGAGCTTGGCGGAGGGCGCGCGCGGGAGGCCCTCCCCTCCGCGGCACCACCACCTCGCGTGATGCAGCCGAGCGAGTTCGACGCCGCGCACGCCGCTACCGGAAACCCCCCGCAACGCGGCCTCAACGGCGGCCGCTTCGACTTCGACGATGGTGGAACCTATTGTGGCGGCTGGGAAGATGGCAAGGCCCATGGACACGGCGTTTGCACCGGCCCAAAGGCGCGGGGCGCATACGCAGGCTCCTGGTACTTTGGCTTCGAAGTCTCCGGAGTGTACACCTGGCCCAGGTGAGACCGTGCCGCAGCCCGGGCCTCGCACATGCGAGAGAGCGAACCCGCGTCTGAAGCCGATCCAAAAATAGTCTTCTATTAATAATTGAGTTCGGTGTTTCGCTAGAAAACGCGTGTAACGTTGGTGAAAGTTCCTCATGGCTCGCCTCAGAACAATCTGACACTCATATCGATCCCTCTGATAGCGACAAGTGATAACAAAATGACACTTGTTCAGCAGACTCATTTTTGTAGGCATTTCATTGAAGCCATTGTAAAGTGCGACAGTATGTAGAGCTCAAATCAAAGTTGTATCAAAACTCGTGGAACTGAAAGCGTGAGTTGTTATGATTACCGACGACGTATGAAATGAAAATTGTGTACTATTGAGTCTAGGATATTACTGGTGCGTGGTCCAGCGCGCGACGAGATAGGCCGGGCCCGCGTGCCAGGTCTTCCGCCTGTCTCGGCCGTAATGCCAAATCTGCGAGTACTTTCATCGGGTCATCGCTCCACTGGCCCGCGCCGGCCAGCAACGCTGCGCAGAGATACGCGACCTCCATACGAGGACGGTTCATTTCCAACGATTCAGAGTTGCGACACACTCACCGCGAAAATATTTCAGAATCTCCACACTCGATGAGAATAAGCTGTTGTAACTAAACAACAATGTCGTCATGATGAAAGAAATCCGTCTTGACGAATTGCTTTTCCCGGGATTTTCCAGTTAGTTTATTTTTCGTCATCATTAGTCTACGAAATAAGCTTACGAAAACGACTGGCGTTGCACTAATCGTAATACAAATGGCATGATAGATTGTAACAAAATTTCATACCTGTAGTTAAATTAGCAAACATTGATGACTAATAAATATTGTTAACCCATTGAGAGTCGTGAGGTTAGGTCACGTTAGTCTAGCCACGGCCACATCTCAACACTGGGGAAACCAACGAGATAAGACGTGGTGAACGCTATAGAGTTTATACAGGTTTAGCTTTACAACTCGTGATGTTTTCTGTTGTCCATTGGTACAATATAATATATTCCTATAAAATAATCCTTCCTATTCTGGGGACATGATGACTAAGGACTAAGTCACATCTAGCGAGAAAATTGTGTCTAAGATAGACTTTATTTACAATTGGTGATAAGTGTATCACCAATTAACTTATAAGTGACCACTCCGTTGTCTAATAATCCATTTCGCTCCCCAGATATGAGTTAGCATTAGAGTGAAGTACAGAAGGTTTCCTTTAAAATGTGTTTATATTTGCATCACCTGTATACGTATGTCTGGCAAAAAAATATTCCAACGAAATTTTCATCAATTTCTAAACATTTAATAGATTTAAAAAGCAAATGTGTGGTAGAGGTTCTCTACCAGCTCCCTATTAGATACCTCTATTAGTATCAATTAAATGTACAGACCCGCAAAGATATTTTAGCACGTGAATAAAAAAGATTGCAGCCAATTTAAAATTTAACCTACTCTTGTGAGATGATGATGAGAAAAATTAACTATGCAACTAACAGACATTTAAGAAAGGAAGAACACATCCTTCCAGTTTTATCAAGAAATCATATTTAATATTGAGTACTTATTCACAAAAGGTTTCTAGTGGCACTATATGTACATGTTATACACGATAAATACACTGAGTAGCAACAAACCTTGACTCGATTCAATGTCGTATCAGAAGCAGGTCACATAATACCGCCTGAGCGATCAAAAGTCGATACGGTTTGTTTACCTTAGTTCCAGCGGTGTTTTTTCTAATGTTTATTCTAGAAAGGTGCACTTACTGTGAAGGAAAACAACGCGAGAAATCCTGTGTAAACACTTAGCACATATCATGTAGGATGTTCTATAGATATTTTTTTTAAATAGGTAGGTAGGTAGATCTCGAAAAGGCGTTATACATTATTCTAGATACGTATGTAATTATCGTCGGATCGGAAGACGGTCCTGACGCTTTGGTGAAAATGATCATAAAACAAAGACGTTAGTTACGCCATAACCCTGGCAATCCCTACTAATATTATTAATAAATGTATTTTTTTAAATGCAGTGAACAAATGTTTGACCACCATCCACCTGATGTAAATTTAAGTTTATTTGTTACAAACTTTGAACACCTATTCTTGGAGGAAGTAACATAGGATATTTATCCTATACAAATTTCCACGGGAAAGGAAGGGGGAAGCTGAATGGGTTAGATAGTGTAATTTCCGTCTGTTTGAAGAGAGTGTCGATATTCAAAGAAGAAAAGAGCGGGATATAAGGTGAACGGAGGAATTAATTTGTTGCCAAGTAAAAGCTGTCTAAAAGGCAGGTGTGCGTATTATGTGACCGGCATTTCTGTGCTTAATCGTGTACTTATTGGTCTCAGCACTAATGCGTTACACTGACACCTCGGAATGGTAAAAGATGTATCAAAGAAAAATGCATTCTCTTAAAAGTAAGTTTAGGTAGATAGAGACATATAAATTGCTAAGCAGATGTCCACATTTCCAAATGTTAAATTAATTATTACGCAGTAGATTAACAGATCTTCTTTATTTTCTCTGCTTTACCATACGTTATGTTTACAGAGGTGGCTATATAGAGACACATCTGCACATCTTTCTGTGAATAACGTTAGTCATAAAAGCATATAATCTTTTGGAGCTAGTGACAGCATACGTTGAGTGTTTTGTATACACCCCCACGTCCGTAATTCATAAAAGAAGGTGGACCGAACCTTAGGACCACAAGGACACTTCGACCCCAGGTTTTGTATATAGCATGTAAAATAAATAGTTCGTCTAAATTGCGCAGAAGGTGACTCACTCCTATTATATACGCACCTCTAAAGAGGTTAATAAAAAGTGAGCACGCCTCGAGAAACTCTTTGCAGTACGCTAAGCTTAGGTACTGCATTGTATGCAATAGAGAAAGACGTGATATGACAAACACAATGAACTACTACGCCGTAGCATTTGCTACGATATACTGCGTAGATGGCCAATGACGTAGTTACATATCTACCCAGTTTAATGACTATTGATCGGAGATTTCAACTACCTGTAAAATTGATATTTCGAAGCGATACAGTCATACATTAACCTTTTCAGTTTTGTTAAACGTTGAAATTGTATCCAGTACTTGCTCTACAATTTGCTAGTTTGTGATGAGAGAAATAAATTCAGCGCTCAAAACACCTGACTTTTCATTGTAAGTAGGTAAGTTATTTCAAATTTTACAGCTAATGCATGCATGACTCAAACATTTCTGAGTCAAAACAGGAGACGTTTGTCAAATGAAACATTTTCGGAAAATAGAGGGTATTAAAGGAGTCTATCAACATAAAAAGCATACCACGGTTTAGTTAACAGGGTTGTTTTTATTTCATTTATGCTGGCTTGTATTAAACTCATTTTTACATAGACGGTGCTTAATCGGTTCGCGTGTACAACTCTGTCCCTAGGGAAGTACTCGTGTGTTAGGTATTAGGATCTACCTCATATGTTAAACTCGTATATTGTATGAGATTTCTTTCTCTTTTGGTTTACTATGTAACTATAATAATTATCTAAAGAGTGTATATCAGTCATGATTAAACCTCTAGGGTACATTGTCGTTTAGTTATTTATTTTAGTATATTATTTATTAGAGTATATAGAGGTAGAGACCAAAGAATGTATGGATGGACTGTGTAAAAAATCATATGTGTCTGATAAGTAGGTACAACTGTAGAGATGACAGAGGAAACGTGTAGCGCCGACTCCATCTAGTGTGGGATAAGGGCAGGGAAATGGAAGGTCACATTGTGTGTAGATATGTAACTCTTATGCTAGTCCGAATCGAAAGGGAATGAAATCATCTGCGAGTGACAGGCATTCAAATTATTGGGCGATGTGCTGGAGCACTCATTCTATTACTGATATTTTAGATACTAATTTGTACCCATTTAACTGAGGGGTTAAATGTAAGCCAAGAGGCTACATTCCACAAACCATTCCATTAGGTATTGAGTTACGTTAGTTTAAGAATGTTTGTTAATTATTTTTAAATACCATAACACAGTAATGTTTGTTTGTTGTCCACTTCGATGAAAATGCACCTACTTAGTATGTGCATATTGTACTTATAGGTGTTTACAAAGTGTGTGAAGTGAAGCTACATTAGAGATTGGTTGGATGTCGAAAAGAAAATAAAGTGTATAATGCGTACTGTGGCTTACTCCCGGGAATCTTATTCTGGCCAATAAGATAAGTAGATTGTTGACAATAGCAGTTACTTATTCCACAAAGCAAAAGTACATAAAATAATACTCATATTGTAATAGGCACATAATAATACATACAAAATGCACTTTCGGAGAATTACTGTCCCATCGTAAAACATTATCTTAGATAATGTCAAGTCAGTCAAGCACAAACTATCAATTCCTGATTAATACATTTTGGCGTAACATCAAGAATTTCAATAGAAATATTAAACATTTTCCCGATCCAGTGGAAACTCTGAATGGATATCTATTTTTGTAGCTTACGTAGATTGTGTGATGACGCTCGCGTTTATCAGGACACTTTTTATTTCCACTGGTGATCTGACTGGGTCAATACCCAGAGGACGCCGCTGGTTCGAACACAACACCACCACAACACCGTTTATGTACAAATCAATGTACATTTTTTTCTGTGTACGCATTTACAAAAGCCAGTAGTAACAAAAAGTAGTACAAACCCCAGGGAGATCAATCAATGGATGTTTTTTTGCTTTAGCTGGTTGTAACCTAGTAGACGGTTACCGGATTTTTTCCGCAAATATTGTGATAAAAAATGATAGCGTAAACTATTAACCATAATAACGGCGATAGTAGATAGTGTTAATACTTCACCGAGAAATTGCTTGGCAAGTGTTTATAAAAGTGTGCATGTAACGGCGAAAGAAAATGTCGCGAGACACTCTTCATTGTAAATTACTATGGTATAAACGATTGATTTATGTTTATGAAAAGATAGTCTCTTTCCGGAAATATCTGGCCCTAAAACGAAATTTATTCTGATCCGGGAAGATGATGACGCTAAACTAGTCATTGTTATTTATTGCATTGCATGCATGTTTAATTTATGTTATACTCAAAACCTAACTTATTAAGATGAATGCGTTTATTTTGATTTTTGGCCACGAGAAAGTGTTGCTTATGGTAAAATATGTGTAATATTTACGATTCATGTATCTTACTAGAGTTTTCCCTAGCTAGCTCTCTACCTAGAGATCTCGAATAGCAAACATTACTCATGTGCAATGTATATAGAATGTCAGACTTTAATGCAACTTGTATTCTGATTGAAATGGTCCATCCATTAGTAACAAGTAACCTTGGAGTTGTCGTAGACACAATATCTTTGGAGCGTCAAGTATGTAAAAATAATCATTTATATTGTTTTGTGCTAGCATTGTTTTATACGTCGTGTTGTCTTTAGTTTTACGTAAAAACCTTAACTGCTAATGTTAGCTAATATGTTCAACGTATTTGTCGAAGTACATTTCTATATAATTACTAGCTGTCCAGGAAAACATTCGTGAAAACATACATGTACCAGTGGCGTGCACACCATATAGGCAAAAAGACACTGCCTACCTTAGTATTTTGGCTACAAGACCGAATAATAGAGTTATTGCTAGATTATTTTTTATTGTAGTACTCACAACATAGGCTAACAAAGGTCCTGTGTTTTGTGGGTGAGTAGATATGTAGGTACCTATATTTCGTAAAGACAAGTTACTTATACATAGGTGTCAATCCTTGGCGATTACTGTCTACCTTGTCGTAAAAGCCAGTGTACGCCACTGCTTTGTACCCCGTGTATTGGGAGAAATACAACTGTTAGAAGCATTAAAAACAGATAGTAGCTCAGACCTATTGAATACGCATATAAAATTTGGTAAAAATCGGCATAGCCGTTTTGGAGGAGTACATTGTGACATGGAAATTTTATATATTACATCTATTTTCCTTACGTGATAAGATTACTGTTATTTTAAAAATTTTGCCGGTTTTTGAGGTAGGTACTATAAGTATCGAAAATTGGATTTAAAAGAAGAAAAACCACCTGTGTAGGATACACTAACTACTGACCCTTACATTAGTGGCTAAACAAATGCATCACCTTACCTAACGTGGTATGTTAAGATCAAGAAACACGTTAATGATTATGTAGGTAAGTCCATTTTCTACTATTTAAAAAAACATGCTTTAACTAAATGTTAAGAAAATATGAAACTACTACGTTCATAGACAAATCGAAACGAACACCACAATCGAAAACGCACTTACTCGACTCTACATAATAATCAACATCGGACACAAATCGATAACGGGCCAACAGGTTACCTGCCGCCGCCGCCGCCACCGAAATCAAGGTCGCTGTAGGGCAATTCTCGTACTCCCTTGCTATATAAATGACAACTTTGTTATTCTGAAATCGCACGCTGTCACTCTCACTTCGTATAGAACTCACATGACAATAAGGCATTTTTAAACGAATTTAATACTATGTTCGTGGAATATGGAGTCTACTATTCTGGAGTTTCTACAGCATTGCCAAGTTGACTGGCGATACATCCAATGAATAATATGCTATTCCGAGGCTACCACCATGTAGTACCCACCAAGTACCCAAGTACAAAATCAGCAGACAAGTTCCATACCAATGCATTGAGGAGTGAGACACAGAGATGTTATTTCCCCGAGATTGTTCACAAATGCAATAGAGGATATGTTCAAGACCCAGAATTGGAAAGGATGTGGCATCAATATCAATGGCGACCACATCTCTCGCTTGAGATTTGCAGACGACATCGTCATCATGGCGGAAACGATGCGGGACCTTCAATGGATGTTGAATCACAGAAAGGGCTGTGCTCGGCGTTTCTCTGTGAAGGATCGTATCAGAAACGAAATGATCTGACAGAGAAGAAAAGTCATCGACATACTCATCGGATTAGCAAGCTAAAGTGGTAGTCGACCGATGACCGTTGGGGGTAAACGAGTTCTCGAGTGGAGATGAACGGCTGAACCGAGTAGACTGAAAATTGGTGGGGAGGTAGCTAAAGGCCAGCATACGGACATAAGATACTTTTTGTCCCGATCCCGTGGGACGCGTCTCTTTGTAGAGAGTTATAGTTTGTATGAGATACTGAAACTATGCGAATGAAATCGCGGGGCTTTCACTAGTTAAAGATACTACTAAAGAAAAAAGAACCGACCTAAATAGTAGATTTATGTCATACGTTTTTTAGAGTTCCCCTCGATTCATCGGGTTTGCCATCATCAAACCGTGATTTCTTTATCATGGAGTTTGTAGTAGGAAATATCTTCTTTCTAACAAAAAAAATATCGAAAATCGGTTCACAAACGAAGAAGTTATCTACGAACATCGTTGTCGAAACGAAGGCGCTACAAAACCAATAAAACAATTCCAATTTTTTTTAACATAGTGAAAACTTTCACACCAGACCGTCTTTACAAAAGAAGTACTTCATTTTCTCATTCACGGAAGACATAAACATAGATATAAATAAACATTTCTATGTGTCACGCCTGTCATCTATTACGAGTTAGGCAGAGATATAAATATAATACTAAATATTATTGTAGCCCACAGAATTGCTTGAACGTACAAGGGTTTTCAATTATAATCCTACCACCGAGTGCATGTGATGATTTTACAGTAATATTTAAAGCATATCTATATTAGTCACTGTTAAAATGTATGACCCCTCGTGATACTTAAATGTTATACTTATTCTAATGTGTCTTAATAAGTATAAAATACGCAATCAGAGCTTTAAGAAAGTAAACTCTTTACAAAATCTCCTTTGCCATGCCAGGGTTATCAACAAACATGCAAAAATAAAATTACACCCACTTTCACTGAAATACCACTTAAACAATATACGAACAAAATCATTGTATCAAATTTAGCACACCTAGATTAAATTTATTGACCATTTTAAACAATACGTGAAGGAATCCATAAGCCAAATTGGGGGGGTTGTGTGATACAGGTGAGTTAAAGTATAATATGCGTGTCTGGGTGGCATAAACACAATCCAAGGTAAGATATACCAACTCGGATAGTCTGTAAAAAGAAATTCCGGTCGTTATGAATTACTTACTCGTTTAAAGGTCGTGTATACTTACTTTTGTTGTTTACACGAATGAGTTATTTTATACTACTCGCGGTGTTCCAGGGTTTATTCTGTTCCCATGGGATTTTCGGAAAATATAGCCTATGTTCTAATAATATTTGTACAATGTTTATCAATTTAGTAATTTTCGAGTGAAAGCGTAACAAACAAACTTACACATTTATAAATGAATAGGGATAACGGATGAACTTCAGCTTTCTACAATTTTTTATCGGATATGGTAACGCATGTTATGGAAAAAAGAAAAAAGACTTGGATCACATCACATTTCCATGAAATATCAATGAGTGGCTATTAAATGTGGCGGTTCATCTTCAACTTACATCTCATGTGAGTTTAAAAGAAAGTATTTAAAAATGTACACACTCGAATTTCGAAACTAATTACCGACTTGATGTGTCACGCACGACTCGCCGGCCAGTCTCTATTATCAACTCAGTTCGGATCGGTGGACAGAACGAAATTAGGTCAGGAAACCTAGTTTTACACGTACGGTCGTGATGTAGTCCGGTCAAATTGCTCACCCTAACGTCGTATACGACATGAGGTGTCGGCAGGGCGTGCATTATTCAGTTACTCCACCGCAGAATGTGTAACTGCTAGCTAAAAATAGCGAGGCCAGTGCGCCGCAGAGCACGGCTCTACAGTGAACAGACCTAAGCTATTATCTGACACAGGCAATAAAAAACAAGAAGAATCCCAGCTCTGATTTAACAATATAGTCGTTCTGATTTCCGCTTCGGATTCGATTTAAAATATTTCGTGCTCGAGTACGTACATGCGCGATTTATAAATGGACAACATCTGTGCGTTTGAATGCAAAAAGTAGAGAAATTAAGATTATACGAATTGAATTTTGAGAACATTTAAAAAATTGTAATTGTGTGTTTCTCTAGGTATAGCGAAAAGAAAGTAGGATGATGGTATAGATACATACACATCCTCATACGAGGACCTGTATTTTTATGTAAAAACGCAAAACTGTGACGATTACGGTCTGCCTTGTAAATCCCAAGAAAACTCTCGTTGTATTTTTATCTGATAAGGCGTTTATGGCTTTAATCGGGGCGATGGAATGTACGTAGAGGACTATCGCGAAAGTATTAAACCGCCGAGTCCCTCTACCTATTCCTCTTTGGGATTAATAGGTGTGGGTCTCATTGATTGTTCCAGTAAAACGAATAAAGCAGAGAGAGGAAACGCTAAGAAAACATACGTTTGTAACAACGTTAAATACTCGATAACAATGCCGTAAAGTGTACAGATGTGAAACAGACCATTGAGTTAGAGAGATTTAGGTACATACTAATAGCATAGTAATGGTTACGGTAAAAAACTCTTTATATACCAACAAATTGATGTCTATGGCGTCATTGCTGTTTCTATGTTGTATACGATTATGAGCCACTCCTAACCATTTAATAAGCTCAGGTATTTGCACAAAACTTTTAAAATTAAACAAGGGCGATGAGCTTCAATCTCTCACGTTGCTTTAAATCCGCTTGGGAATATGTGGGTAAGTAATTGTTAAACGGATTTTTCTATTAAAATTCTTAGGTACGGTTAGGGGCGGATAGTACTTACTTCCTACCTTACCTACATGGAATACATATAAATCGAATGATAATTGAAAATCTATACAACGCCGCCAACTGTCAGTCGCACACTGCTTTCTTGACACGAAAGTACCTACCTAGAAGTTAAATGGGGTTATATTGGTAAAATATAATATCGACTTGCTTCATAAATAATTAAGTTATTTGACGATAGCATCAGGTAGTCGTCGATGCATAAAATTTATTAATAGGTACATCGACGACCTCATCGACGTTACCGTTTACCGGAAGTTGAGAAAGAAACTTGTTTGTGCAAAATGTAGAGGTATAGTTGTATGTGGATAGCTTTTGTGTAATATTTATCTTTTATACCATTTGTCACGACTAAAGAGCCTTGACACTTTTTTTTTCACTGACTCATCAACGCTCAGGCCAATCCCTTGACTCTAGAAAGATGAATTTTTGGGAAAAACGTTAATGTTGGAGTTATGGTTTTAAAACTTGATGGTGGCAATACATAAGTTAAAACTGAAACTGCGCGAATGAAATTGCGGGGCATCCATTAAGTATATTAACATATTCTTTTTTGTACGATATTATTTAATTTTACTCGAGTTCCTTTTTAAGAAAAAAATAAAATGAAATAAAAATGCGTGTAAACGTGAGTCATGAACATTTTTTAGTTAGTAGTCTTCGTAAAACAGTGTATATATATCGCTTGTTGACGGCGAATAGAATACATATGTCATCCCAGCCCAACTTTTCCCGTCGTGGGGTCGTAAGGTCGAACGAGGGAATTTCCAGAGGTCGGGCAGCAACGCTCTCTGTGAGTTAAACTACAACGCCACTGCGATCGTCAACCCGACTGCCAAGTGTGGCGATTATTGGCATTTCCCCCCAAATTATCATGGAATTCAATGGAGAAGGCCCTTGTACAGCAGTGGACTTCGTGTGACTAATGATGACGTATCTATGACACAATTTACTCACTAGCACTCTACACAGCAGTTTCACTTGCTAGAAGATTTTTTTCTCTATGCCAACTTCACCCTCGTGTTTATAATAAAAGCCGCGTCACGAAAATGGCGGAATGCGTTAGCAGTGTATGCACAGAAACGAAAATTAATTGGGCTATCTATAAGTGGAATAACTACAGTAATCAAATGCTGTTCAAAATAAACATTACATATGAGTCGGTCAGCCTGTCTGAACCTATTTCAATTATTAGAGGGTGACGTACTATTAAATCGTTATTAACTCTCACCCAAGCCAATAACTTATAGGAGGGTTCTACTCAAACTTCTTAATCCAAATAAATTGGGTTGTAGTAGTCATATATTGATTTTATACTTATGTGTAAATGTATTTTTATTAATGTAAATTTTCGGAAGGTCCTCGCAAAAGTTTTGTAAAATAAAAAAAAATTGAGTGAATGCCCTGATCAAAAAAATATATTTGTGTGCACCAATTTCCGAGATATTCCAATAGATTAGAATACATTGATTGTTCTTTATACATGAAAATAAATCCATGTAGGTACCATCAAGGGTTAGGCGAAGTAAGTATTGCAACCTTTTTTCAACGGTGGCAATACTTACTTCGCCTAACTCAATAATAAGCATAATAAATGCGTACTTGGGCCGTAGCGTGGCATCACTAGTGTTTGAGCTACACCATGGCCACACCTACCTACCTCGTTGCGGGTTAACAACATTGATACCCATTTCATTACAGAAAATTTGTTACGCATCGTGTAATCTTAAGGTTTGCCTAATATTTTAAAGTGGATGTGGTGGGGTTAAACGTTGTTAGTGGTGTGTAAACTTAACACACGTTTATTCCACCGTACGACAGCGAATTCCCATGGACGCAAAGATCGTTCTAACCATAACATGTTACCGTTGGCCACAGCTGCACAGCTGTGTTGTCGTCATGTTGACACGTACAATATTGCTTTATATATGTAATAGTACAGCTTATTCTAATAATTATCTTGATCTCACCATGTGATACCAGTTTTTGAGCTGGTCGACCTATCACCGAAATAATACGTACATAGTACTTAATAATACGTATTACGTACTATGTTTATTGTCCGGCTATTACTAGGCATGTATGTACTAGGTGTTTTTATTAGAACCTACTACGCAACGCAACACAAATGAAGGAAACCATTGTGAACAAACCCGCATATCGTAATCTGTGTGATCTTTTGGCGACTGCTGTAACTTTGAGCTCGCTATGAACTGTGGGCGCATACGATTTGTGTAAATACTAATTCCAACCATTTTGTTTTCAGCGGAAGCTCATTCGAGGGTCAATGGCAGAACGGCAAGCGTCACGGGTTGGGCGTGGAGACGCGCGGCCGGTGGTTGTACCGTGGCGAGTGGACGCAGGGCTGCAAGGGCCGGTACGGCGTGCGGCAGAGCACCACCAGTAACGCCAAGTATGAGGGCACCTGGGCAAACGGCTTCCAGGACGGATACGGCTCCGAAACATATGCGGACGGAGGTGAGTTCTTTTCATGACAAATGAATAATGTATTCTGACAACTTTCACACATATAACCAAGAATAGGCACATCCTCCATTTATTAAAAAGATCAAGGGCTTGCGTGTTTGTTCAACTAGGACGTAAAAACGTGATACTCGCCGTAATTCTTCTTGAATGTTCGGTTTTTTTAAAAAGGATCTCAAAGGATTTTTATAGACTCTTTTACACCACTACAATGAACTTGACTGGTGGCCTACTAGCACTCGCGTACAAATGCCTGTGTGGGATTGGGACTTCATATAACGGTGCAACCAGAACAAACAAACTTTCATGAAATGGGCATTGTTCAAAGCTTTTGAATCCCGTCTGTCGTCCGCATGGGAAATCACGCTCGCGAACGGCATAATATAGTTTTGAAATCGTTCTGACACAGAAAATACAGGTATTCACGCAGGTAGAAGCTGTTTTTTTACAGAGGATCGCAGATATTATTTTCTATAGATTTATAGTTATATTTAATTATATATATTTATGTAATCTAAAGCTTAGTACATATGTTTATAAACTAAACTAATATTACGGCCGCTACATTTTTCTTTTATATTTTCTGATATTAACGATACTCGTATGTTTCATTTTATAGCAGCACTGAGTTCTAATTGATAATACCTGCTTCAGTTGAACTGAAACTTATACCTATTTGTATAGTAAAATGTACTACATTCCTAATGGAATACCTATCTGCATATTCTAAACAATCGTATTGAAAAGAAAGACGAATATGTACCAGAAAAAATAACTGTGTCAGATGATTCATAAACTTGAATATTCCAATAGCTTTCCGTCCGATCAAATAACCGGCTCCGACCTATCTATAGATAACATCAGTTAATCTTAGAAAAAACATCTAACAATAGGTATACATACGTAGTAGATACAAAACTAATGTATGGGCAAGCCCTACGCTTTAAGTAAGGAAATATTATAGTAGACCATAGACCATAGGGGACTGTTTAATAAATGCGACAAATATCAATTATAATTTCATCTGAACTCCCCGCAATTTTATTCGCGTAGTTTCAGTATTTGCATACAAACATATATTATGTAACATATACACATTGGGATAAAAAGTATCGTCCGTCTCGTCTTAAGCTACCTCCTTACAAATTTTCAGCCTTATCGGATTAGTCATTCTTGATTTATAACTAGTACTTAATCGTAAATAACACGACTTTCTTTTGTATAAAAGAATCAATTTACCTACTTCCGCAATGTAAACTAAAATGTCATATTAATTGACAACTGTCGCGTTTATCAAACAACCCCTAGGTCGTAGTGCGTGTTATGCTCAGCAAGTTCCCAGCGAGTACAGAATTTCATAGCGCCTCTCCGCCTCACCCGATGACCTACTTCGGGCCCGCGAACAAAAACAGGGGAAACTCGGCCGATGTGTGTGTACTTTCTTTCCGTTTGCACTTAAACAATTAAAAATGAATGTTCAGCTCGAGTTTCACATTAAGACATGCTGAGTTAAATTAGTATAAGTCTACTACATAATTTAATAGGTAGGTAGATGTAGGCGTATATGTAGAACAGTTGTAGGGAATTGTTATAAAACACGCGGAATTAGGTCAGAATATACACATTGCTCAAGCAGATGGTTATTCAGAGATCTTACCAGTATCTTACCAGCTAGTACAGGAAAAACGTAAATATTAACAAATGTTCTTTCATTGAAAGCTCGAACTATTATATTAATCCTTTAATAGATTATCAAATCTACAAGTTATTAGATACTCATATTGAAAAAAGGAAACATTTGTATTTTTATTACGAATTAACTCGAAACGAAAAATAAACTCGACGACGGGTTTCAATAATTATTACACTATTACAACGCAAATTTATCCCCAAATAACATAGACACTATTTTATTCCGAAATTCCCATGGGAACGAAATAAACAGCTGGCAATTAACTTATCAATTGTTTTTGCATCTTTACAAAGTGTACATTTTCCACCACATTGTTTAATGCCTCCATAAAAGCAGAACAATAAACAAAGTGAAACTTTTCTAATATAACTTTGTTCTTTAGACGGCAGCATTTCGAAACAGAATCAAGTAAAAGTATCAAGGTAAAAGTTAACTTAAGCGGTATAAAAAGTGTTTCAAATGAAATGGAATTTGCAGCAATTGAAAATGTTGCAGTTGAACTTTTATTATGGAGTAAACCGGCCATGAAAGTTCCTGTGTCACTAAAACATCAATAAGGTATAGTTGTTATATTGTGACATGGAAAAGTCCTTAACGTCTAATGACATTCACATGAGTTTCGACCTTAGGGTGCTAGACCAGATTTTTGGCCGACTGTACCGCGGTGGTTTCGTTTCGTTCGGGATAAATTATGGCCTATATGTTATTCCGATGTATAAGAAAATACTGTGTTGCCTTTCTTCCTATCATGTCGTCGGGGCCGACTACGGGATCAGGAGATTTAGGTTTATTCAGGCTATGCCTAGTTACTTGAAACTGTAGGTCCATATTGACATTCTTAACCCTTAATGGTACTGAATAACTTTCATAATGGGTTCAACGTCGAGAAATTAAAAAAAAATAAGCTACGAAAAAAAAATCGTAGGGGCAATTTCCCGTCGTTGACCTTGCGTTCTACTAATAACAACTAACCATGATGAGTACAGCCAGCCCAGGTGATGAGACTAGTAGCCTGTATTTAGTCCTGACTGATGACCTTTAGATTGATTGCTTCGGCACTATGTGTTTAAAATTGTCTCATCCAATAAAGTAACACCTAATTATACCTACACGATATCTTAACGAGCCTAGACACTAGAAGTTCCACCTTCTTCGTCTTCGTCTTTAGCTTCAGCGATTTCGGCTCAGGCGATGATGAATTAATGAGTATAATCATCAGCCCAAATTCGTCCACTGCTAAACATAGGCCTCTCCAATTGTCACGCCACTGCGATTTGTTTTCGGCTTCTCCAGCTTCATCCAGCTTCTGTCAGCTATCTTGCTCAAATCATCAGTCCACCTTGTCTGAGGGCGTCCTACAATCCGTTTGGCGATATTTGGTCTTCACTCGAGAACTCGTTTACCCTAACGGTCAATTAGTTGTTAGTTAATACATGTTATTTATTAAATACTAAGCTGTTGCCTGCGATTTAGTTCGCGTTAGTTTTGTATTAGTTACTTAACATTTTTGGTATGGCACCGAATCTCTGTTGTGCGACAGTTTTTCTAATGTATAAAATAAAGGAATGCTTGTTAACCGTGAACGACTAGTCCCTAATTTATGGTTTTTAGTTAGTTTTATTTGTCTTATTAGTAATATAATTTAACAAATACGCGAATAAATCATAAACAAAACATAGCCTCTTATAAATTATGCATTTAATATTAAACTGGTAAGAGGATTGTGTTCTGTTATTGAACTAACTGCGTAGATGAAATCACGTGGAGTCCACTATAATTGTTTAAACAATTTGGCTTAAAATAGGGAACAATACTAATTGCTATTGGAATGATCGCCTTCCTAGAAAAGTCGGTTTAATCATAATTATAATCAGCGTGGTTTCTCCGAATCATGACAGTTAAAGATCTCTAGTGATATTAACTGGCTTAACTTTAATAGCTAACTGCTGAAGATTCTAATTTTATTATATAACTCGTGCGTAGAAGTTATCACTGTTTCTCTACTGTATTATGCATGTACACTAAAATCATGAATCACACTATATGTCACAAAAACCTGCAACAAAATTCGTTACGTAGTACCGGACCCGATCTAAAGCATACATAAGGTAGACAGCGGAAAGCAACTTTGTTTTGTACTATTATTAATGATTGATTAATAAGATAATTAGGAGGATGGTTGGAAAATCGCGTTAAACGATTGTGGTGATTTTTATGTTTCTTGGTTATCCTTACACAGTAGTGTAAGTTTTATTTTAATGTATGTTTATGCATGCATAACGAAATGTACCTCTACATATCGAAACACTTGTTAAATCACTATATAAAAGTTTTTGATCACTGATGGAGCACACTTTCTTGATTATTATATACCTATTTAACCGTGACTTAAAGTTACGTAGGAAAGTCTTTAAAGTATTTGAAATGAAAAAGTAAAAAGATCAGAAAAGGGAACTGAAAAAATACATATTTACGGTTCATAAACGATCGCATGAAGTCTTTATAAATATATAGAGTTGGGTTTCACACACGATTTTCCTGTATTGCGGAGTTACCTAAATAATTTGTTAATGAAAACTGAACCTTGACCCCATACGCCGAGAGTTCCATATCGCCGGCGACTACACGTGCATTAGTCACGAACAATCTGCATATGTACGAGGAGATTTTCTTGGAACACATTACTGAAAAGTAATTTTGGTTCACGTGTCAGCAGAATGGAAGTTGAAATGAAAACCGAGCACTTATACTGTCACAATTGAACATTCAACTCTATTATTACAATTACGCAGGAATTTACAACAAATATAGGAAATCACGTTTCTGTAAATTTCCATTAGTTTGACACATATTATGTACTAGCTATACCGCGCGGTGTATTTGCGTTTTTATCGTTCCCGTGGGAATTTGAGAGTAAAATATAGCCTATGTTATAATGAAACTTTCCAACAGTGAAAGAAATTTTCTGAAGAAGTTTTCCAATCTGTCCAGTAGTTTCGGAGCCTATTCAATTCAAACAAACAAACAAAAATCCAACCTTTCCTCTTATAGATTTCGCACTCGAAATCGGCGTGTTTAAATGAATAGACCGATAATCTTGGAAGAATCAAAAGAGGTACGTCCGGAACGTAGCAAATGTAGGTTGATTGTCTCTGCCTACCCCTCAAGAATACAGTTGCTATATACATATATATATTCTTTCAGTTGACATAATCAATGTCAACCGTACATATAATTATAATACGTTTTCATCTTAAAGGGGTGAATCATTGTCATTAAATCATTTACTGTTTGGGAAGGCAATTACCCCACGGCGTATGTCTTATGATGAAGACGTATTATTAATGGGATAGATAGTGAATGTTGGTACAGAGTTCGCCGGTGAGTGGATCTGCCCTCGTGTACAAATATAGCCGGGGCGCGCCCGTCGCCGCCGCCGCCGGCCGACGCAACGCAACGCCGCGCCGCGCGTTGTATGACGCCAATATGCTTTGTAATCACAAAAAATAACATACGTACATACTAAAACTAATATTTCTTCATTTCTACCGAGCTGGTACATGATAATAATGTTAGTAGTTGTTTCCTCAGTAAAGGGATTTGCGAGGATCGTGACAACTGGAGGTTCTCATGAACCATTCAAGGCAGGGATCATTCCCTGCCTACCGTCTTTGGGAAACTAGCTACTACTAGGGTTTTACTTCGCAAACACGGCATAAAAGTTATCAAACGACATTATTAGATTGTATCCATTTAATAGAGCCCAAGTGTTAGGCTAAAAGTGACTAACGTATGTTCCCAAAGGTCATATTATCATATTCGTGATTATGAATGTGGGTTTATGTTTTATTATTGTCATAAAAGCCTATCAAGGTGGACTAGTGGTCCGGACTTCTGCGTTAGACAAGAGTCGCTGGTATGATATCCAGAATATATTTATATTGAGGAACAGCTATGTCCTATGTACATAAACAGTTGCGTGCACCATCGTAGACCACATCGCTGTTTAACACTAGGCTGGACGGTAATCACATGCCTTATTGCAATAAAAAAAGGGTTTCAAGAATCTCTATATACTGACATGTTTCTAATACATATTTTATGTTCGTTCTTGGCATTAAACACCGATTTTTTTTTAAACAAATGGAAAAAAGTTTTCCTGTTCCACATATTTTCTTAGTTGGATTATTTTGCGACTTGGAATCGAAAGTTTGTAGGTTCGAGCATTTAAGTAAAGATCTTGTAAGTATGTTGTAAATGTTGTATATATGCTCTTACGTACGTTACACGCATGCGGCGAAGGAAAACATTAAGGTGTGTTAATACTATATCAGGAATAGAACCACCTGTGATCACTTTGCGCTAAATGTACTTGTCAAACCATGGACTCAGCAAGACCTTCCCTACAACCCCGTTTTCGGATTGTTATTCGTATAGGTGAAATCTCTAGTCGATGACGAATTATATTATTATGTGAATAACTACTATTACAATATATCTCAATATTCTACTACTACTTCTACTACAAACTCAAAAGTTTGTATGGATCAATTGATGTTTGATACTCTTTCACGCGATAAGCATAAGCTATATTGTATCTCGAAAATCCCACGGGAACGGTATAAAGTGCAGATAGCATAGCCGGAGTTCCCACAGCTAGTAATTTACTAAAAGTATAAAGACGATATACATATGTTCGCATTGCCGCAACCATCACGAGTCGAACTACTAATAGCCCTAATGTGTACTGGTTTTAGAATATAAAAATAATATTGCTTATAACTGTGTGTAGTCATTCACTGCCCTGTATAACAGAATGTGAATGAAAAAGATCACACCGTGATGAATAATAGAAAAAATAAAAGATAAAAGAAAAAATAAATGAAACGCGGGCGTACGTTTATGATTACTCATAAGCAAGTTGGCGGTTGATGGAAATGTGTTTATTAAAATAACGTCAATATCCAAAATTATTTGGCCGTGTGGTGACGGCGAATAGAATACATGTGTCGCCGCCTCAGCCCAGCTTTTCTCATCACGAGGTAACCAGTACGATTGCTAACCCGATATTGGCATTTCCCCCCAAATAATAATGGAAACGTGGACGCTGAGACGTGGACACTGACGGCACGGCTGGCCCACAAGCTCAAAGTCGCACAGCGTGCTATGGAAAGGGCTATGCTCGGCGTTTCTCTGAAGGATCGTATCAGAAATGAAGTGATCCGACAGAGAACCAAAGTCATCGACATAGCTCATCGTTTTAGCAAGCTGAAGTGGCAGTGGGCCGGCCATATTTGCCGTAGAACTGATGACCGTTGGGGAAAACGAGTTCTCGAGTGGAGACCACGTGTCGGTAAACGGACTGTAGGACGCCCTCAGGCAAGGTGGACTGATGATATTCGCAAGATGGCTGGCAGAAGATGGATGCGAGAAGCCGAAAACATATCACAGTGGCGTGCAATTGGAGTGGCCTATGTCCAGCAGTGGACAGGTATGGGCTGATGATGATGAACAATGGAAATAATTGGAGGAGCTCCTCGTCCAGCAGTGAACGTCTTGTGGCTGATGATGATGATGATGATCCAAAATTAAAACTTTGTAATGATGCTCACTACATACTATAAACAGTCCAACAAGTTTTGTCTCGTCCTACTCTTACATGTATTAGTCAATGCAATACGATATTGTTTGGTGTGCGAATGCACTTGAGCTAAGCTAACCTACGATATTTAGGGTATAGAAATGCTATAGAATAGAAATGCTAATATTTGATGACTATACCTATGTGTCGAATTAAACTTATTCCACTTTTTTTTTCATAAATAGAGTGATTCATAAGAAAAGTGAATTGAAAAATGTTTTGATGTTTGCTATTTTTTCACGCAAATACTACGTAACCAATATACGTATTTCAATGAAATTGTACATTAATAGGTACAGCTTATACATTGGAATAACATATATTTAGGCTTTATTTTATCCAGAATTTCTCTCGGTACTGAGGTAAATGGCGGGTAAACCGCCACGGTAAATAGATTTGATATAAAATGTCATAAGCAGGTTGCTGAGCAACTTCTGGTAGGTGTTAAAGTTTGTGCTAATAACTAAAATCACGCTTTTGAAGGAACCACTAGTGTACCTAGTAGCGAAAGGTGTCATTGTATATAAAGACATTATTCATTATTTAACCAGCGTTGCATCCGTGCAAAGCCGGGACGGAACATTAGTTTGTGATAAATTACAAATCGACGGCCCAATTACCCTACACTCTCCGCGTATAGATTTAGGTCGCCTTTTACAGCATGTATTCCATTAAATATAACTGGGAATACTAGACAACCTATAATAATCTACATAATAGGCGTGTATAATTGCTTAGAACATAATATGACACGTTAGTTCACAGAAACGAGGACAAGGATGTAACTAGATATCGATATATGAGAAGGTAGGAAATCTCCTACGGTGTTTATAGATCGGTCATTTATTTCTGTTACTTGCGTGTTTTAATCGTCAGTCTTTTAGCAAATGGCATAGCATAATACGTAGTACATCTGGTCTGGACGAATTTCACGCCTGACAATCGTCACTCACAAAGTTTGGGTTTATATAATCTCAATGTTGCCAAATGTAAACAGAATGTGCAAGAAGTCAAATCTTACAACACTTTCGATTAGCGGAGAACAACAGGAGAATACGAAAAATAGCATGGAGTGCCTATATCCCGGGATTATAGGTAGCCATATACAACCTATCCATTCCTCTATGCAACACCTAACTATGTATTTAGACCGTGCGGGTCTCTCTCTAGTCTCTACACTTTACACACCATTCGTTATTCAAGATTCTATACGATTTTTATTTCGCCTGTGCACATTATAGGGCCGTGAACGGGTCAAATCAAGCAAGAGACCACGTGATCAAAAGTCACTTGACCCCCGTCGGCATTTTATTATATTTACCTACCTGACAAAATGTCATTAGTATGCATTATACCGAGTGTAAAAGGACCCCAAGCATTGGTTTTAGAAACGTTGTTCGTCTCGTTATATGAAAAACTTTTTACTATTGCGACAATGCGGAGAATAATTTTTTTCATCTCCATACAAAATAGACCATTGATCCTCTTACACGCGGACCTTTTTACACGCACTATGTATCGCCCATACTATTTACTGATATTCAATGGATTTGGTATACAGTACCTACTATAGGTGGGTACTAGTATGTATGTAGAAACCTACAAATATTTCATTAAGTAGTAACAAACTCGCTTTCTCTATTCCAGGGACATACCAAGGTCAATGGATGCGCGGCATGCGACACGGGTACGGGGTCCGTTCCTCGGCACCGTTCGGGCTGGCGTCGCACTACCAGGGCGGGGGCGGCGGCGCGCGGGAGGCGAGGGGCTCGCTCTCCTCCCTCACCGACGCCACCGGCACCCCCGACCCCACGGACAGGAGGACCACGAGAATCGACGAATCTAGGGGAGGCTTCGTACTCAAAGCCAGCTCCGACGAGCCGTCTGGCCGCCGAGGGTCGTTGGCTGAAAAGCCAAAGAAAGGCTTACTTTCTGTAAGTTTATACTTCATTGTATTTTAAAATCCAGCCAAAAGAAATATAAGTGACAGTTTTTATTCTATACCAAGTATTATTATGAACAGGAAATATTTCTTTATTTGGACCGATTAAAAATAGTTTCACTATTGGTAACCTACACTGGCCCAGAGTAAAATAGGATATGGGTATTACACAAAATAATAATTTATTACTCTCTATTAAAACTAATATTATTGACACCGGTATATAAAACTGAAAATAAGGCGCCTACTAGTTAAAAATAATTATAGAAATGTAGAAAGTAATTATTGAATAAAAAGAATCGGTCGGTACATGTCGTCAGAAAGGTTATTGGGGCTTGCCTATTGTTAAAATGCCTAAGTAATTCTTTGTTTCTATAAATAATTGTTTCACACATAATAATGAGAACGTCTACAGGTGTCGTCTAAGGTTTACGTGTCCTATCACAAGTTAACGTCTTACGTACCTACTGATTGGCACGCTCGATAAATAGTTCATTGCCTTCGCTATAAATTGTGTCACGTACCTATTGTATAAAAAAAAACTTCGCTAAGAAATACTTGTCTTCTGATTCACCATAATCATGCCATAGTGTACGATCCCCGGCTGCAGCTGCTGAAAGCAATTCAAACAAATGTGTGCCTGCTCATAAAATTGTGGGGTTTAGTGAAAAACTTGCGCGACAGCCGGTGGCATTGTTTCAAATTTAAACCGAAGCGTAGCCTTGACATACTCACGCATGACTCACGATGAAAATAATGTAATAGTGAGTTGTTAACTTCTTAATGTAAACAACGTGCGGGTGTCCATTAATCATTACTGAATGAGCAGGCATGGGCGAGTAGCAGCCAGCGTAACGACGAATATGCCCTTCGCATGTTTACTTAGAAGAAGTAGGTCCCTAATTAAGTTCACCCACCTAAATACTAAAATAAAGAGCCTTTACAAATAGCGGTTCCAAAGCCGAAGGATGACTGTATAATGACTTCCATAAACCATTAATTATTTGCTTATTGCCTAAAATGCCTGTAGGTACCTCTTACCGTCTTTCTTTGTATATATAACTAATCTGTTTGTTACATAACTTTCCTCTCTTAAGAATAATTCTTATGTAGTTATATTTATCAACTTAACTTACATATAACTTAACCAAGTAGGTATTAACAAATTTTGATTATTAAATAAATATTTTTTTATTCATTAGGAAACTAGCATACATACGTAAAGGCAATGAGGTATGACCGCGACGTGGCTTTCCACCACAGGACACTTTCCGTCAGTGGTCGAGTGGCAAGTGGACATTCACTAAGGGATGGTTTGCTGTCTGCTTACCCCTTTTATTATGGCTTCATGCCTATAAAGTCAATTATGATAAGTTAACATACTGATGGGTATACCCATGTATATGCCATCTCTCTGATAATTTGTCTATCACATACTATTGTTAAAGCCAAACCACGCGACATACAAGACAGGACAATGTCTACATCTATACGAATTGCCCTCAGAAACTGCGCAGGCAGAGGAGCGCGAGCGAGCTGGTGGACAAGCGCGGCGGTGCCAGCTCGGTGCGGTCGGGCGGCTCCGGCGGCTCGGGCTCCTCGTGGGTCTCCTCCGTAGACAGCTCGCACTCCGCCGTGACGCAAGGCTCCCTGCACACCGACTCCAGCTTCGTTGTCGAGGTAACTAGGCGTCTTAAGGCTGATCTCAGAATGTACTTTCTTTTCTATACTGACTTCAATTCATAGTGATTTACTGTCAGCCAATTATATGAGATAATCAGCTATATAGTAGACCGAGGCGAATCGGATCACAATAAGTATTTGAAAAATATTTCAAATTCCACGTGTTACCGAACGCAACCATAGGTACACATCTCTATTCCTCCCCTTTCCCGAGACATGTTTCTATGGCATACTTATTTTGATCAGATTCGCCCTGTGATCCGATTCGCCTCGTTCTACCCTAACCGAGATCATCCGAAAACTGAAGAACAAAGATACATGGCAGCGATAAAAACATCTAACAGGAAAGTCCACTAAGTTTTTAACTAAATACAAGACAATTAATTTTCTTCTAATACGGTATCAATCTTATCACTTATGAAAACTTTGCCGAGGTAATCGGACATCAGGGCCGATCTCAGAATGTACCTACTTTTTATACTGAGTTCAATTAATAGTTAACCAGTGAATAATATCTATTAACCGAGATCGTCCTAAGGAAGACCATACGATTTGGTTAAAACCTCATTATGTTTTAAACGTTGTCGTGTTCCAAAATACTGTACCTACATATTTTCCGGTTCATTTTTCGAATATTCTAAGACTACAGCAGCCTAAAGGGTTGCTTTGTTGGACTACGTATGCTGATGTTGATATGGCTAGACTGGTTATTACCAGGATAAATCTGAATGACAAGTTCGATAACCTTTGTAGAATCACTTTCAGTAAAAGTTGATTTGTTGATTCTTTCATTTGAGTAATAGTTGATATTATTATTTTTAGGATGAACACCTGGACGCTAATGTAACAGAGACTTATTTGGGAGAATGGAAGAACGACAAGCGGACTGGGTTCGGTGTGAGCGAGCGCAGCGACGGCCTGCGCTACGAGGGCGAGTGGTTCGCCAACAGAAAGTACGGGTACGGCGTAACGACCTTCAGAGACGGCACTAAGGAAGAGGGCAAATACAAAAACAACGTGCTTATCACCAGTCAAAAGCGGAAACACTTGTTCCTCATGCGGTCGGCTAAGTTCAGAGAAAGAGTGGATTCGGCAGTAAATGCCGCGCAACGTGCCTCCAAAATAGCGAAGCAAAAAGAAGACATTGCTATCTCTAGGTAAGATTAAATGTCTAACATGGAACCAATTACCTCAATTGTTCAATGAACAACACTGTATTTACTTATATTTTATTCTTATAGGACGGCAACAGCGCGTGGCAAAGCTGAACAATCCGATGAGGCGGCAGACCAAGCAAAAGAAGACTGTGATATAGCGCAAACGACTGCTAAGCAGTTCGCTCCAGATTTTAAGCACCCAGGCTTTGATCGAATAGGATTAAGAGACAAATATAGACAAAGAAACTACGACATGCAGATGGCGCCGACGTCGCTTTCACAAGAATCTGAAAAGGTCTTGGACGGAAAGAGCATTCCAAATCATATCCCTCCGACGCATTCACAACTACCGCAAATGAATAAACTTCCCAATTCTATGGCTCAGTCAAGAAGGCCTTCCAACCAATACCCTAAGGCACCGCAGACGGTAGACCCCAGATTAGCAAACATCCCCAACTATAAACCTAATCTTGACGACCGGGGAGTTAGTCAACCTTACGATGCCAACTATAATCCGAACCAAGATTGGGGCCAAACACAGATGGACAATAGCAGAATGTATTCCGCCAATGATCCTCAACAAGGAAATTATGGTCCGCCGCCAACAACAAATGCACAATATCATCAGCGACAAGATCCGATACAGCAAAGTATGGAACAATCTAATCAACCTTACTCGAACGTTCAAGGTAGAAGAATATCATCTGCTACAAAAGCTGGTATGAACCAAAGACCACAAAATGATTGGAATGCTCAGCCTCAGCCTCCAATGAGGAGACAGAGTGTTCTGGCGCAACCTATTCCCCCAGATACTACAGTACAACACACCTATGCTGACGGCAGTACTTACGGTCGCAACGAGCTAAGAACTGGTACAGTACATTCTGAAACCTCGTCAAATATGGTGGACGGTACAGGTTACCGGCAAACTATGGATCAATCAAGTTATAGGCAACCTATGGATCAATCAAGTTATAGACAACCTATGGATCAGCAAATGTATAGACAGAACATGGCACCCGAGCAACAGATGTATCGGCAGCAAGCTGATCCACAGCTCTACCGTCAAGGACCAATAGACCAGCAAGGTTATCCGCCCGCCGCAGGCCGTCCGGCCGAGCCTGAGATGTCTAATGGTACAGGTCGGGATATAATAAGACAGACAACTCGGCCGTCAATAGACTACTTTGATCACTACAAACGGCCACCGAGCCGTGATTCGAGCGTGGACCGTTACGGGAGGAGATCGAGGCAGCCGTCTATGGAGGCGACTAATCCCCCGGCACCAGGGTCGCGCGCGGGCTCCGTAGCCCCGCAAGCGGCGGGCCCCGGCGGCGGCGGCGCGGCGTCCCGGCCCGCCTCGCGCGCCGCCACGCCCGCCAGCAACGGACACCTGGCCTCGGGCCGGGGCTCCGTCACCAGGGCCAGCTCCAGGGAGCCGCCGCCCTTCGAGGAGTCGTTATTGAGAAAACGCACACTGGGACAAGAGATATCTCCTTCGCCGTACCAGCCCAAGCGCACGGAGAGTCTGTTCGTCCCGCAGGCAGCGCCGGCGCCGCCGCCCCCAGCACCGGTGGGTGGCGGCCGTGGTGGAGCACGGGTAATTATTATTACTTTTCAAATTTAATTTCAATCAAAGCCGAGTCGTTACTTTTCTTTTCTACACCATACACAAACTGACAAACACAATAAAAACCTAACAAAAATACATGAAAGAGAGCCATAAAACGTCGAATATCCACCATGTTTAAAAATCTAAAAAACAATTATTTGTTTCTAAAAACGGTATCAATCTGAATACATAGACAAAAATATAAATGACCTTGACCTAAATAACTGTTTCATGAACTTAGTATGTAATCTACTATATGTTTACCTACCCTATATGGTTTACCCTACTGAATTTATTATTTCTTTTTGCAGTTTATTAGCAAGCTGGTTGGTTTTTACCTCTATATCTTATACCTACATATTTATTTCGATAAATTATTTTCAAGAAGTTACTAAATTTACGTCAAGTACGTCCGGAACATAATAATAATAACAGACCCCACTGTACTTTTTAAACGGCTGGTTTATCTATAAAAAATAATTTTCGTGAACCATGAATAAGTCCTCGTTTTGAGACCTAATTCCTCATTAATATTGAGTACCATTATACTCTATCAAAATATGCCGAATATAACGCTATAATTTCTGTTAAATTGACAATAAACACGCATCCGCAGCAATTTGCAACACATTGGCTCAATTGGCGCCGATTTGTAGCCATGGATCCAATACATTATACAATTTGTACATACATTGTACAATACATAAAACCAAGTGTTGGTCCGATGTGTGGTGCCGGCATCAGACGAACCGGGCGATAATAAAACATACCTACGCGCCTGTAGTTTTCTCATAATAATATAAACAGTCGTTAAATTTAATAACTGGTGCACCATCCGGTTTGCAAAATCAAGGTTACTTTTTACAATCTCTTCCTACCTATAGGTATATGGGTACAAGCGAAGCGCAGCTTTATGTATATGTACAGATCTCGATATATCGGACGTCCTGAGGGATCACATATAATCCATATTTCATACTAGTGCCCCGCGATTTCATTCGCGTAGTTTTAGTTACAAAGTTTAGAATTGTCGCCATATTTCAATATACTTATTGAAGAGTGATTGAGATTACGTATGAGCTCCAAGCTTCTAGGTGTAAAAATGCCAATAATTGATAAAACTTTTTATCACCCCTTTGAAACTGAAAAAAGTCTTTTTTCGGGTTTAAAAATAGGCTACTCTATATAGGTATGTACCAAATTTCTTTCAAATTGATTAGTAGTTTTCCTGTGAAAGTGCAACAGACAGACAAAGTACTTTCGCATTTACCTGTAGCAGTTATATGGATATTAATTTCCATACAATTTTAGAATGTGCCACATACGTTAGGTACACAAATTATAATTAATCATCATAAATTTAAGTAGGTAGGTTAGGTTTAATTAACGTTTAATTACCTATAACCTGTACATGCAGTTATTGCTTGCACGCATAACATAAATGTTGTACAGAAATGTGGTAATTATAAGCCCTTGAAATATTTCCCTTTAATATTTCCCAAGCCTATGTGTATAAAATTTTTTGTTGTTGAGCTTTGAAATAGATAAAAATCTCAAGATACATCGGTGACAAAAAATGGCAATAGCACCGCCCCGCAGCTTAACTCATTCAGGATTCAGGAATTTCAGGATAAATAACAATTATTTCTATGACATGACATTTGTGATGAATATAGAAGAACCTTACGTACTTAACGTAACTTCTAACTATCTTGTTTTAAGTACCTTTTTTTTGACGGGGGAGAATCCCTTCGGTCGTCTGCGGGGGAGACGACGAGGGTATGTGGTGAGTCCACTAAAAACCCCCGGTAACTTCTACGCGCAAAAGAGCCGGTGCCCCCGGAACCCCCTGAAGAGTACGACATCCAGGGTGGCACCGGCCGCGCAGGACCCGCTGCAGGGTGTTAAGCGGGCCCTTTACCCTGCGGGAAGGAACTTGTGGTCCTCCCTGCTCACACCTCGATGTGAGACGACGATGCCGAAGTCACGTGGCACCGTCGCCCTCGGTGAGGGTGGGTTGAACTCACACGCAGGCCCCGCTGTGCGCGCGACCGACCCCCGGGCCCTTTTAGTCGCCTCGTACGACAGGCAAGGGAGAACCGCAGCCCTATTCTAACGCCCGGAACTGCTGGGCTATGTTTTTAGTACCTACCTATTAACCTCAAAACTGCTATTCTGCCCTACTAACTACGAAAAGCAGTATGAAACTAGCCTTGTTTATGTTTTAAATTTTGATTATTGATAACCACGAATGAAATCACGTAAACTTTGCATTGCATGCATTAGACGGCGCGACCCCCTAAAAAATTGTTCTGAAGATAGGTCTCTTCGCAAATGTAGGGACATTACAGTTTTATGTGAAGTAACATTTTGTCCATACTAATGTATTGTCTAATTATTGATTTTTCTTTCATCTGTAACTTGATTTTGAAACCTGGCAATGTGAAGGTTTTCCTTAGATGTTGTTCAAGTCATAAATATACCTAATACTATTGATCATAATGAAAACGAGAGTGTGGCAGTAAAAGTATGTATCACTCGAAGCGTTGTAGAGTCGAGTCTTTGCCAAACTATAGGTCGCATTCTGTTCTCAATTGGCTTTAACGTTACACACACATAAATAGTGGTGTTTGTTATGCACCAGGAATTCAGTTACATAAGCATTTCAAATAAGAGTACCTAAGTATTCATTGCTATTATATCTTAATAGCTGAGATAATATTCGGATAGTATAAAAAGCTGATTTAGTCAATACAAACAATAATTAGTGGTCTATTGCTGAGTAGAGTCGCGTGGTGCGAGCGGGCGTCGCGGTGCGTGGGCGAGCGTGCCAACTCGCAGCCCGAGCTATTTCTATATCGAGAGACAGTCGTCCGCGGTCGCCGTCCGCGCATACCCTCTTGCTATAATTAACTGAATATTCGCTACTGATAACTCCATTATGTGATAGTGACCATTACAAAAAGTTCCAATCGAAATGAAACACAACCGATTACAGTGCACTATTTCTCCGACATAAAAATCACACAAATCACATGAAGGAACAGCGTTATGCAGTAGTAAAAACACAATATCGTGAAAAATATATTTACCAAAATGTGGTACGTTGGGGAAGAAGATGAGGATGAGGATTTGTTGTGCTCACCGGCGATTCTCGCAAGGAGAGCGTCCGAGAGTTGGATTAATGTTCCCCCTGTTGAGGTAACAAGCGGGTTAAGAATCGTACGTCAACAATACATGTTTGTTGGCGAGGAATTTCATGAAGGTTATTTCTTCACAGATGGTGAGTTCCCCTCAAGGTCTACAGCGCAAAAAGTCGCTACCGGAGGTGTCAGGCGCACCGGCGTACGGGCCGGGCGCCATGAGCCGCGAGGAGGTGTCCGCTCTAGGGTCCGCCCGCCGCGAGGAGGTGCGCCGCATGCACGACGAGGCGGAGAAACTCAGAGCCAACCCCCTCCTCTACTTAGTGAGTCCACAAGTGAAGGTAAGCCACGTAACAGTTTTATATTCCCAATTACTAACATAATGCAATCACTTTTTAACAATAAAGTTTTGTAAAATATTTGTTTGTTTTCCAGGACTGGTTTTCACGGCAGCAGCTGGTGATCCTGGTGTTGTTCATCAACATCTCCCTGGGCATCATGTTCTACAAGCTGCTGACGTAGCGAAGGCAAGCGGCGCGCGCGCGCCACCGGAAGCCTACGTGCGAAGTCTCCGCCACTTCTGTATATATATGAATTTGAAGTTACCATAAATAGCCAAAATAATTATTTCGATGTTCAAATATTTTAAATATATATTTGTATCTTAATCCTTTTTGATAAGTGTTACATTTTGAACACCTGAAAAGTTTTTTTTACTATTTTGTAGAGTTAAGGAATTTGGTCTGCTAGAGTGGTTTGTAGTGGAAGGACAATGATAGAACCGGCGTCAGTGGAAAGAGGCCTACATTGCTGAGTGACGAACAAGCGTCGTTCCGTTTGGGGAAGTGTTCAAGCAAATCTCCACGACATCTATGTGCGTCGTCAGAGTTTTTGTAGTTCTCATTTTCCATTTACCTAGTGCTTACGGTACCTAGTTTACATTTTCCAGATATCTTCACGCACATTTGAATGTTTGCAATAACTTTATTTCTGTCTGTACTTTATACGAAAATGTTGGTAATAATGCGGAAGTTATTTGTAAAATACTCAATACATTTTTCCAATGATAGCATGTGTATTTTATTCTATTTTAAGTACTTCTTATCCATCATATTTCCGGAGACTAGGCTGACTAGTTGAGATGGAATGTTCATTATGAAAAAATAATACTAATAGACATTTTTTGCATATTTCTCTAAAATACAGTTTTATCGTAATTTTTACATTATATTGTCTAGAAATTCGTTATCTGCGTATTAATATTTCGCCGTGTCTTGGGTGCTAAATCTTGTACAAGATCGAAACGTAAGTGATTTGAAAAGCACAAATTGTATGTAAATAAATTGTTAACCCTGTTATTGTGAGTAAATTATATATATAAAGATATTTTAGCTTGGTAAATGAATCCTGGAACGTGATGGTTTATAATGGCTTTCGTAAATACCGTTAGAAGTAAAACTGTGTAATATAAAAAAAAATATTTCTCACATTTTATACGACTTCAGATTTTCGAAAATTTCAAGTAACAAGTTTTAAGTAACTATAATATTTTTTAAATATCACTGTCGCGATCCTGGGCCGGGAGTAGGCTCCAAGGTGTGTGGGAGAGACTGGAAGTGATTTTTTCGTATCTGCGAAGGATTTTTAAATAGATTGAGGAAGTTGATTGACAGTTTTTCACATTTTCATTAATTTATGTTTTAAAACTTAAGGTATAACTTTAAGATCTTTAATTACTTGTATCAATTTTATCTACGTTTCACAATTAAAATATTTTAACAAATTGATGTGTTTTATTGATCCGGTGTCCTAGATGACTATTCAATTAGCGACCGTTTAGCACTTCCTGAATGATGACAAGTTAGTAATAGGTTTAATTCCGCCCTGTATCCCCCAAGTACAGGCGAGTACAGCTCCGTTATGTTTTAGTCTATATAAAAAATAAAGCTTTAAGGTTTATCGTAGTATCTGCCAACTACGTTAACTTTTCCCTAGAGGTTAGGTTGTTACTTAGGTAAGCTTGCTAGAGTGGTGACAAAATCATCGTTCACCACAGCTAAAGCCAGAGTCCGTGGCATTCAATGTTCTATAACATTAACAACCAGGATAATATCACCCACTTTTCCACAACATTGTATAGTGACATACACGGTGGTACAACAGTGGAAAAACTTTGAGAATAGACATTTTCAGTTATCACAATTCATTTCCATCATTCCCTCTCGAACTCAAAGAACTTTATTTCATCGTTATAAGTGCTATTACATACAGATATACATAACACAACATAGTAGCATAACACAAAGCTTGATGAAAGTCATGTATCTCTCTTATGCCTACTAATATTATGAAGGAGAATAAAGTTTGTTATGCTTTCACGAAAAAACTACTTAACCAATCATCACGAAGCTTTGTACACAACATATTTTTTATGGTATTACACCGAGTATTTGATCCAAAAATCCCACGGGAACAGCAGCGTACAGTTCTTAGTATATAATTTAAAGACCATTACATCTCGACTGTACACAACAATGAATCGATAGTATTAAAACTTAGTATGGCTTCTTCCTGACTCAAAGTCATTCATGTACCGAGGCCCGTGGACGTGACATTGCCACCGCAGTCCAGCGACACGCGACATGACGGCTGAAACCAAATATTCTGGTGTACGGCAACAACAAGCTTATACGGTATATCATTTTTATTTTTATATATTATTTTTCAAATCGGACCAGTAGTTCCTGAGATTACCGCGTTTAACCATACAAACCCTCCAGCTTTCACTGCTCAACTACGTGTGCCATTTATTCTCAAACAATATTTTCGCGTATATTCGATTCTTCGATTCGACGCAACGCTTGTACGGTGAAGGACAACATCGTGATGAAACCCGCACACCACAAGGTGTGTGAACCCTCTAACGGCGATGGGTCACCCCCTGTCACGTTATGTATTTATTTATTTAACACTTTATTGCAATAAATGCACAAAAGGCGGACTTAATACTAATGTATTATCTACCAGTCGACCCCACAACATGGGAAAGAGTAGGTAATTGCGGGTCAGTATTAATAAGAGTTTAATAACTTGGTAGGTACACAACACGTTGTGTTAAATACGCTAGGTGAACCGTGGGCATTTGCTTATTGAGCAAGTGCCTACCCCGCTTTGGGATTAAAAGGCGTGAAGTGTATTTTTTTTTACTCGTTGTCGAAACGGAAGTAGATATGTTTTGTACCAAGTTGCTCCATAAATAAATAAAGATTTAAAAAAGTTAATACTGTGTCTAATTAACCACTAGTACTCAAATTCATTAAAATGTATGTACATTACGTGTACTTTATAATCTAGTACATATAGTAATTTACTACATAAATATGCATAGGTAAGTAGGCATTTAAATATAACATTAGATTCTTTAATATTAGAAATTCGATTAGGATAACGGTGTCCAATATAATTACAGCAGAATATAAATTCGTTTTGGACGTAATTGGTCATCATGATTGAAACTTTGCACAGAAATGCTACGCGCTACGCAGACCCCGTAGCCGTAGCCCGTAGTCCTGACGTAGACGCGGAAAACTACGAGCGTATCAGTTAACAAATTGAATGAATGAATAAACTCTTTACTGTACACTATAAACAAATATAAAATTTACAATGGTAAAATTGCAAAAAGCGACCTAATTAGTTCACAATGATTTCTTCCAAGTAACCTAATTTATAAAGTATATTTGATACAATATCGAAATACAAACTGAAAGTCACTTTATAAAACTAGCGCTACGTGTATAACGAAATTCTAAATAAATTATTAACTTAACCGAATTTAGACAGATGCCACATCTGAGGATGACTCCATCGATCTGGACGACCTTTTACCGAAAATCGGAGAGTTCGGAAAGTACCAGAAGCTTCTACTTTGGTTCGTGTGTCTTCCGGCATGCCTACCTTGTGGATTTTGCGCTTTCAATCAACTATTCATGACGGACGTTCCTGATCATTGGTGCAAAGTGCCAGCTCTGTTAGACTCCAACTTAACACAGGAACAGAGGCGAGCTCTATCTGTACCTAAAAAAGTAAGTTGTAATACTTGCAACAACTAATATTCATTTATTTATCCATCCATCCATAGGTAATAGTGTGTGTGTTTCGTTGTGTTGTCTTCGTGTGTGTGTGTGAGAGAGAGAGAGAGAAAGAGGGAGAGAGAGTTCGATCTAAACCTATAATTTTATTTAGTCTAATGGTTAATGCTTGAATTAAGGAATCATCAATACACAAATAATTTCACACATTGTGGCATCGTGCACAGAAAATCGTTGTCTACTTTCATGCAACTGGCCCCTCCTCTAACCTACCCTAACCTACTCTTTTGGCGATCGAAATGAGTTAGGCAGCGTAAGGGTATCTACTAAAGCGACGACCTCGATTTGATCGGTTCGATTCCCACCTGGGACATAATGTTTTATAGTGATTAGCTTTACTTCTGGTGTTGTGTCTTTCTATGTGCCTATGTATTAAAGTCAATCGCTAGACCACATAGTAAAAGAAATCCTAGTTATGATTCATGTGTGAAAAGTCCCGGGTTATTTTATTTTACTCCACATTCATAAACTTGTCTGGTCTTGCAAGGGTGCGTTTATATGAAAACACACCCTTGCTTTGCAAGAGATTTAAAACATGTTACAGCGAGAACTTAGTGCTGAATACTTAATTTCACGACCTTTTAGGAAGCCAACACTTTCGATAAATGCAACCGATACGCCGTAAACTGGACTGACCTTGACGTCGAGCACATGGCACCCAAACCCACCTGGCCAACGGAGACTTGTCTTGACGGTTGGGAGTACAATACCACAGAAATATGGTCATCTATAGTCATTGATGTAAGTCATATTTAATGTTTAGTACAAAATTATTGATTTAGGTGATTTTGAGTAGCTTGAAAACATATAAAGATATTTACAATTTCAAAGACAAGGTGTAACAAATAGTGTTACTTACTTATCCGAATGTTTTCAATACATTTTCACCAACATTTCAATGAAATCCCCAAGCCAATAGATGCATGAACTTTATATGGCGATGAGGCCACCACAATTTGTTTAATTATAACGCGTGAGTATGTGAATCTAATTAATAGACCTTGTTCAGTAGTACCGCTGAAAAAATATCACTAAAAAAATCTCAAGATGAAATCAAATTTAAAATTGAACACCAATTTTTTTTCTGTGACATACAAAATCTTACATCATATTTGTAGTAGCGTCGCTAAAAAAAAGCATGAACCACACTTCAAAAATAACGTAGCTACAGGTTATTTTACTGAATGCTCTTTCATTCACAGTTTAACCTCGTTTGCGACTATGATGTCTATCCTACATTAGGATTGGTGGCACTAAACGTCGGTGGACCAATTGGAGTATATTCCTTTGGGTTACTCAATGACCGCATAGGCCGGAAGAAGTCATTCTTTGCCTGTCTAACGACGCTCCTTTTTGGGAGCTTCATGACAGCTTACGCACATGAATACTGGTTTTGGGTGCTGGCCCGAGGCGTTGTGGGACTGACGATACCGGCCGTGTATCAGATACCATTCATTATTTGTAAGTATCTATTTAAAATGTATCATGTATGTACCTATGTAAATAGATAGGTTTGTGTGTACCTATTATGGAGTGGGCTGGTAAAAATTGTAAAGACTTTTGCATTGTTGGTAGCACTAAAATATAAAATACCTGCACAGTACGAGAACAAAAATTGCATCTTGTGCCTACACCTTAATTAAATTATTTTGTAGATCCAAAGTCAAATGTAATGGGGAATTTTCTGACAGATTTTCGGGTGGAGAATTGTCATACTTACAAAGTTTCACAGTAATAATATATCATCATTGTTACAGCTCTAGAACTAGCAGGACCAAACTATAGATCTTTCGTCACTGTTATGACGTGCATCTTCTATACGGTGGGACTCATTCTACTTTCTGGAATTACTTATCTTTTACGCGACTGGAGGTCACTAGCTTTAGCCACCTCCGTTCCATTCATATTTTATTACTTCTATTGGTTCGTTCTGCCCGAATCCCCAAGATGGCTGTTAATGATGGAGAGGTTCGAAGAAGCGAATGCTATTTTGAAGAACCTGGCACGTATTAATGGGAAAGAACTACCTGAAGAGTTTACGGCAAAGCTTCAAAAGCAGATAGTGGAACAGAAAGAAAGAGGTCATTCTAATGCTAAATCTGCAAGTGTATTCACTCTTTTTCGTACGCCTAACATGAGACTGAAAACTTGTTTGATAACATTAAACTGGTGTGCTTCTGAAATGGTATATGTGGGACTAAGTTATTACGGTCCAGCTATAGGAGACAACCAGTACATGAGTTTCTTCTTGTCGTCCGCTGTTGAGATACCGAGCTACATAATCTGCTGGTTCCTTATGGATAGAGTTGGCAGAAGATGGCCGCTTTGTTTGTCTATGGTCATCAGTGGGATATTCTGTATCGTTACAGTACTATTACCAAGTGGTAAGTGCATTTTTTATTTTCTATCCCAAACTATAAATTTGCTAAAATTACGCGGGTTTGCAGCCCATTGTCAGTATAATACCTCGGCGCGTAGAGTTATTTCCGGCTATAGTCCCAAATTTTTGAATCAGTATGCATGTTTCAAGAGCGCCTCTGCCTACTCCGCTTTGGAGTTTAGAATCGGGAAGTACCTGTTTACATTTAATTTCCCAAGAGTGTAATGTTCTTAATCAGGTTCGTGTCCGATAGGGTCTGCTTCTATGTAAAAAGTAATTTCGTTATACATACAAATAATACTACGGTAGACGGCCGGCGACGACTCTAGGACGACGACGGTCACGGGTTCGATTCCCGCCACGGACATAATGCTTTCGTGATGAGCTAAGACATTTGTTGTTTGCGTCGGGGTGTTTTATTTAACTACAAGCTGTCCCCTGCAAACATTTGTTTTGCCATAGGAAGTCGCATTTGCACCTCGTGTATTGGAAGAAATACAACCTTTAAACCTTCCCTGGACTTCCACGTGTAATTGAAGACTAAAATTAGCCATATCGGTCCAGCCGTTCTCGAGTAACAAATAATGCATTAATACCAAATTTGATTACCATAAAAACGGTTCTAGTAAGTTACTCTTAAAAGATGGACATATACTGCCACGGCTTTTTTTTAGATCCTCTCAAGAGGAATAATTCTTTCACACAAATATTTTTGCTATCTTGAACCGTTTTCACAGCGCACGCAACAGAAGCCCCCAAGGATGTAAAATTATCCCCGTTTTTGTCACATTTTTCATTATTTCTTCGCTCCTAATAGTTGCAGCGTGATGTTATATAGCCTAAAGCCTTCCTCGATAAATAGTCTATTCAAAACAAATCATTTTTCAATCGAACCTGTAGTTCCTGAGATTAGCGCGTTCAAACAAACAAACCCTTCAGCTTTATAATATAAGTATAGATGTATGTATTTAAAAGTATTTATATAAGTGTAACAGTATCTGGCACCCATACCTGTGTTATGGGTACTTATATAAATACTTTTAAATACATACATCTTTACTTATATTATAAAGCTGAAGGGTTTGTTGTATCCTAGTTTGGAGTTAGGTGACTGTGTAGAATAAATTATTATTAATTATAAATTACTTAAATGCCTTCTTGTTCCCAGATGCAGTGACCGCAACATTGGTCCTATATTTGATATCGAAGCTATTTATATCGGCTTCGTTTTTGATCATATACCCCTATGCCGGCGAACTTTATCCAACCGAGTTAAGAGGAGTCGGCATTGGCACATCAGCTTATATCGGTGGTTTAGGATTGATCATCATACCCTTCGTTAATTATTTAGTAAGTATACATTATAATAGTACCCCATGCACTGTGCTTGAACATGTATTTTTTAACCGACTTTAAAAAAAAGGAGGAGGTTCTCAATTCGACCGTATATTATCATATGCTTTTTTATGTTTGTTCGAGGATAACATCGTCGATTATGAACCGATTTTGAAAATTCATTTTGCATTCGACAGGGTTTACTTTTAAGATGGTCCCATTAAAATTTTATCAAAATTAATTCAGTACTTTACATTTTATCCCAACAAACAGAATAAGAACTAACGAAGATGTCATCTAGGTATCATTACCAAGCAATGTCGCATTGTAGGTACTATGATTTATCAATAGTGTTGAACATGCATTACAAAAATAAAAAGAGGTCTTAATATTTTTTTTTCTTCATTTCTCCTTGAGCATCCTTGTTCGGTCGACCCATCACTCAAAATCGTAAAATAAAATAGTTTTAACAAAAAAAGAACCGACTAAAACCGTAAACTAAAAAGTAAAAAATAAATTTACTTCTTACAAAGTAATGCGTATTTTCATTTAAGTTGTTTAATAAAGATACCTAATTAAATAATTATTTTAAGTATTAGTATTACTTTGTAAGAAGTCAATTTAATTTTTACTTTTTAGTTTACGGGTTGAAGTCGGTTCTTTTTTTGTTAAAACTATTTTATTGTTTTGCATTGCATTTTTACTTACTTTAAATAAATGCATGTATGTAGGTACACATTATAACACACACAAATCAAATGTCTCAGATCATCAATGAAGGTGACTGAAGTGTTATAATACCCGGAATATAATTTCCGCGGCATTTTGACAAATTATAAGCAGCGGGATTCTAAGTGATTCTAAACGACCTTTACCCTAGTGTTAACACGAAGCAAAACGGCGCGAGGAAACATGCATAGCTAAAAATCTGGGTAACCTCACAACATACCAATTACGCTTCCTATCGTGAAATAAGCTCTCACAAGTCTAAGCATTATTCGACAAATGCCTTCTCGGGATCTCTCCCGTCCGCCTAAGCATTTAAGACGTTACCTCTGTCCTTTACATTTTTCTTATTTAAGCCTTAACGAAACCCAGGGATCCAGTAACCTGGTCCTCCCGCTGGTGGTTATGGGCGCGGTGTCCGTAGTGGGTGGACTGACAGCACTGCGCCTTCCGGAGACTCTCCACTGCCCCCTGCCACAGACAGCTGAAGAGGGTGAAGAGATTGGCAAGAACTGGACTTGGCACGACTGCTTCGTTTGTGGAGAACAGAGGTGACTAAGCATTAACATTACATAATACTATAATACATAAAATAAAGTCCGCGTTCTTGGCAGGAGGTTTAGATCATCGATATCATATCATATCATTAGAAAAAACTTAAAGTAATGAGTGTGAGAGATAAATTTGTGAGTCATAAATGTGTGGGTCCCATACTTCACTGGATAAGGGTAAAGCTTGGCTTACCTACTTAATCAATTCTTGGTATGAGTTTACGGTCTGTCGATAAGTCAACGCCGTATGAAGAGCAGATTTTGGACTAAGTAGAGACCCAGAGAGTGTAAGGAGAATAAAATAATAATTTTGCTACGGTTACCTGTGATGATTTACGTGAATATATTTTGGGATTGTACCAATAAGAAATGGATGTGGAATGTGGTGAGTTGACGTTGAGTCTTTATGATTAATATACTAGATAGCACAGGTTCTCCACAAGCTTAAGATAAACAATCAAACTCTATAAAAATATTGGTATTTTAAAATAGCCGAAACTGTTACGAAAAATACCGACATCCAGAAATTCTATCACACAATTACCTGTTCTCTTCATATAGATAGACTACTTTTCAGGCATGCTGCGAACACGGATACCTATGAGAATCTTGACGTAATGGAGATGACGCAAACGCCGCTGGTCCCTGATGAACTGCCGGAGACGCAACGACATCGACGCAGCTCCATGCGAAAGCTCGTGCGCCAGAGTAGCATAGTTGAAACGCAAAAAGACTTTGATGGCAATATTAAAATGACTTATTGGTTTTAATCATAGCGCTGTTTTTATTTTCACAGATGATGATGTATTTTTCTTGCTACTATAGCAAAAATACTAAAAAATAGAATAAAATAAAGTTAAGGTGCTCCCATACAACAAACGTAAGTAACTATTAATAACTAATTATTTTGCTGACTATTTATAACTTTTATAGGTATGTGCCATGATGCCAACGGCCACTTTCTACCATCGCACCGCTCGCCGCAGGCGGGGCGTTCATCCACACACCTTAGAACCAAAATGGTCTCGTACTACCCGTTTCCGGAGGCATTTCCTCCCACGTACGCTGGGGTTGTGGAATGAGCTCCCTGCTGAGGTATTCCCAAAGGACTACAGTATGGGGTCCTTCAAAAGAGGAGTGAAGAGGTTTTTACAGGGTCGGCAACGCGTGAACGATGCCCCGGTATTGTAAACGTCCATAGGCTGCGGTAAATGCCTACCATCAAGCGGGCCGCATGCTTGTTTGCCACCCTTGAAAAAAAAAAAAAAAAAAATGTAGCAAAAAAATATGTCTGTTACATTACTTAAATACTTACCTTTGTTTTATTTCAATTTAATTACGTATTCATTTTTAATATTGTTTGAACCAAAAAATCGCGAGTCTTGGGGCGATTATTTGACGTAGATGTAGACTGTATTACTTTCTGAGCACTTCCATGCATCGGGTTCAAACTACATCTTTGAAGAGGGTGATTCCGAAACACCTTTTAAGCTGAAGTCTACTCTTTCTGTAGACCTCATTAATCCATTTCAGCAGGGTCAATGCCCAGGGATGAAAAAAAATCAAATTTGTATGGGGAGACCGAATACATTATGCTTCGTCCCGGGCATTAACACCTGCTGAAATGGACTCAGTAGGGTCTTCAAAAAGACACACAAATTGAAATAATTATAAAAAAGGTATGCATAATATAATGTAATCAGTATCAATACATAGTACAAAACTAGACTATAATATAAGCATAGTATAAAACTTGACTATTCTTTAAAACTACGTAAAGTAATTTGATTTGGTTTTCTTTAGTAGATAGAGTGATTCTTGAGGAAGGTTTATAATATAAAAAAAATAAAAAATACACTTCACGCCTTTAATCCCAAAGAGGGGTAGGCAGAGGCACTTGCTAAAGCAAATGCCCACGGATCTCCAAGCGTATTTAACCCAACGTGACAGGGGGTGAGCCCATCGCCGTTATAGGGTTCACACACCTTGTAGGTGTGCGGGTTTCATCACGATGTTGTCCTTCACTATACCTATGTAATTTCGTCCAATTTGAGAGATAGGATAGTTTATATTTCGTGACATCCACTACTGGGCATAGGCTACCCTGGAGGTTATACTAATTTTATATTTATATTAATAGTTAAGACAGGACAACGTCTGTCCCCCCTCTACGGGTTCCCGCCTTGTCGTGGCGAGGGGGCTTAGTACCCGGGTAGGGGCACCCGGTGAAGCTAAGAGGAACCCACTGGGCCGGTCTGTTGCAGACTGGCCGGCCCGAGAGGGGCCGCAGGGGAAGAGGAGTGTCAGTATTGCGGTGCGCTGCGCTCCCTATCCTCTGCGGCTGGAACGGAGGAAGATGTCGGACCCCACGAGATCCGGGGTCCGACGCCGGGGGCGGTCGGGTTGTGACCATCCCACCGCCAGCCCTGTAGTTCCGGGTGTATGAAAAGAATAGGACTACGGTATCCCCTGCCTGGCGTATATATAAGGCGTTCTAAAAGGGGTTCTTGGGGTCGTGGGTGTCGGAGTGGGGTTCCCGACACCTGCTTGGACGGCCCCGAGAAAGGCAGCGGTTACCCTATGGCCTGGTAACTGCCGCCGGTGATTGAGGTCGCTGGGGCAGACACAACACCGTCTGCCCCGAGCCGGAGTCCGACAGGACCGATCGCTTGGGGGGGTCCTGACGTAATTCCTTCGGGTACTCCCGGGACCCGCCCTGCTTGCGACACGGAGGTCATCATGGGGGTTTAGTCGATAAGAGTCCGACACAACCCCGTTTGCTGTCCCCATAGCGGCAGGGTGTCAATGAGGATTCCCCCATGTAAAAAACAAAAAAAACACAACGTCTGTAGAGTCCACTAGTATATACTATATATACAATGTGTAAACGAATAAACGTAGCAACCATGAAACTGCATACTCAGCAGCAGGAGTAGAGTCAATTTCAGTACAATATAACATAAGTTAATTTTTTTAGATCTGGTACTTTTTTGTCTTGCCCTTTCTTAACAGCTATTAAGTAGGTACTTTCGTAGATCAACGAACTTCGTGTTACATACATACACCACGCTCGAGCTCGCGGGTTGGGGTGGAGCGGGGCAGGAAGTGACGTCTGGCGCGGGTAGAGCAGCGCGTGCCCATGCAGATGGAAGTATTATTTTTTTTAATGTTTCCGCGCACGAGTGTGACACAATGTGTTTTGACAATGTTTGTATCGCTATTCTAATATAGCCCGATAATGTCAGTGAAACAGTGCGAGTGTGCCGAGACAGGTAGTTAGTTACCTACTCGTTGTAACCTACCTACCTCGAAGCGTGTCGTCGCCCTAGACCCGCGCCGGGACCGGCATAGAGTTAGAAAAAAATCCCAATTTTTTGCATTTGTAAGTAAAATAATAACTTCTGAAATATTGGTTAAATATTACCGTGGGCATTTGCTTTAGCAAGTGCCTCTGCCTACCCCGCTTTGGGATTCAAAGGCGTGAAGTGTATTTATTTTTTTAATAGTCACGTATATAGTACTTACGAAAAGATACACCTGGAGTGGAATGGTTGTAACGCTTATTCCTTTACACGTTGTATATTTATTTCAGGATTTTGGCTGAATAATGTATTTATCCAAACGAGAATATAAAAAATATATTAACTCAGTTTCTACTTGATTGACACATTGGCAGATACATCATGTTTATATCACACGTCATAGACGTCACACGTACGTTAACGTCACTCTATCGGCAAACCGAAACGAACAAAACGAATCACCTACAGCCACACAGATAAGCGAAACGCTAAAAAATATTTATTTCTTCAGTCACTTTACTTCAAGCTTCTAAGTGTGATGTTTGTGAAGTGTTAAATAACACAATTAATATTAAATTTTTAATTCAATGTTCGCATTTTAGTCATAACAATGGCAATCAAGACAAGTTGTTTATCGTTATTGGTTACAGTTTTATTTGTTGCCGCTGTTGCACACTCTCATTCCCATAGTCATGATAATGAGAATCCAGCTTACAAATATTCCAGAAGTGCAAATGAAAAAACTACTAAGCAACAAATAGAAGAAAACTCCCAGTTTGATTTATATGTAAAAGCATTGAGCTCTACTTTATTCATTAGTATTGTGCCTTTCTTTTTACTGTTCTTTATCCCTATTGATGGATCAATTGAAAAACAACCTCTGTTGAAAGTTTTGTTGTCATTTGCATCAGGTGGTTTACTTGGTGATGCATTTCTACATCTTATTCCTCATGCATTGATGGCCAGTGGTGATAATGGAGCACACAGTCATAGCCATAGCCATACTCATGGAGAAGAAGGCCATGGACCACATGATGTAACAGTTGGTCTTGGAGTACTTGGTGGTATCATAACATTCCTTGTTGTGGAAAAATCTGTGAGACTTCTTCAAGGAGGACATGGCCACTCTCATTCACAAGACAATAAAAAGTCTGATGATAAAACAAAGAAAAAGAACAAAGACAAGAAGAAGGACATTAAAATTGCTGGTTATTTGAACTTGGCTGCTGATTTCACTCACAACTTTACTGATGGGTTGGCGATTGGAGCATCTTTTATAGCTGGGCAAAGTATTGGAATTATCACTACTGTAACAATCCTTCTGCATGAGATACCTCATGAAATTGGTGACTTTGCCATCCTGGTACAGTCTGGATGCTCCAGGAGAAAAGCGATGTTGCTACAACTTTTGACTGCATTTGGTGCATTTTCTGGAACTTTCCTATCTATATATCTTCAGGGTTCAAGTGAAGGACTTGTTTCTTCCCTTATCTTACCTTTCACAGCAGGTGGCTTCATCTACATTGCTACTGTTTCCGTCATACCAGAATTGTTGGAAGGCTCGAATAAATTGACACAGTCTATCAAGGAGATATTTGCTCTATTAGCAGGTGTATACATGATGGTCCTAATAGCACAATATGAATAGAACAATCAAATTCATCATTGAGAGTGAATTCATCACAAATTAACATGTATTTCAAATATGTTTTAACTATTTTACTTGTATTTCATGATCAATTATATGTTGTGAAATTTATTTACATGCTGTTATCATTTGTCACAAGCTTCTAAAATATTTTCTTTGCATTTTAATATTACCAAACACATTTAAATTTATGTAGGTATATCCAAATGTTAACTTTCCTACATTAGGATAATATGAATGTAAAGTATAGAATGTGTTGTAAGTTTGTGAAGTTAAAATAAATATTTTTCTGTCATGTTTTTGTATCTTTTGTATCAGAAAACCTTTATTATGGAACAACTTATTTAAAAGTCACCTACTGGTGTTACCTACATGCTGCAAAAATCATCTACAACTGAAAAACACTATGAACAACAGACAGCACTATCAAGCAAATTTTTTCTCTGTACTTTTACTCTTAGTTTTTTTTTCCAATGTACAGCCTAACTAGGTTCTTGGCCAATCTTATGTATGCTTCCTTTTGGATGTTTAGGACAGAGGTTGTTTATGGCAGATTTATCTAAACAATGGAATATTACTGTGCCAGATGATTATAATGATGTAAAGAATGTATTGTTTGAGTATAACCTTTACATTACATAGGTACATACATTATAACACTTTATGCATCCACTGTAGGTACTTCTGCCAGAGCTCTCTCATAAGAAACAGTAGTATGAAAAATCTGCCATAAACTGCCATCCGAAAGGTATGCTTATATAGTTGAAAAGTGGTACAAGTCAAAGTAGCGCTCCCATAGATGTAGATGATACAGGATGTTTCCACAGCTTGACATTGAATGTGCTCATTGTGTGTGTAGAGTGTGGGAGGACACCAAATCCTTGTCTACCCCAGGGAGTCGACCAGCAAGCGGAGACAACAGTCCAGAGGGGCATACAACATGCATTTTACATATTTTATGACCAATTAAACAAAAATACTCAATTTTGCTTATGATGTGTCATCCCCAACATACCTAAATGTGTAGCTTAGTGCACAGTAGCCACTCTTAAAGTGTAGTGTAATTCTAAAGAATCAGTAGAGTACAATACATAACTAACACAAAACCGAGTATGCAGTGGTGTTGCATTCCTGTGGAATTTTGTTCAGAATACCAGATTCAAAATCACTGGCATTAAGTATCTGTGAGAAAATGGCAGTTAAACCAGTACAAGGAATTTGTGATAAATGAAAGATTTAGTTTTATGCAATGGTTTATTGTAGTTTACTTCTTCTTAGATACACCAACAGTTCTTCCTCTCCTGCCAGTGGTCTTAGTGTGTTGACCACGCACACGGAGACCCCAGTAATGACGCATACCCCTGTGAGCGCGGATCTTCTTCAGCCTCTCCAAATCATCACGGAGTTTAGAGTCCAAGTTGGAGGACATAAGTTGGCTGTATTTACCATCAACAATGTCCTTTTGTCTATTCAAGAACCAGTCTGGGATTTTGTACTGGCGGGGGAAGGACATAATGGTGACAATCTTCTCAACCTGAAATTAAAATGAGTTAATTTTTAAGTTAAAAAAACTGAATTAAACAAGTTTATATTTAATCATAATCTCTCTTCTCAGTTAGTGAGTGAATAGAATATTAGTAGTCAAAGAATAATAATTATTCCCTCCAGTATGAGTGTATTGCTAATTGAAATGGAAATGAAACATTCATCTACTTTAATTTCAACGACGCCCGAATTCAGGAAGTAACAAGTACTTGTGCAAATGTTTAGTGTGTGGAATCCTGTAAAACATACCTCTTCTTCTGAGCATTCTCCAGCGCGCTTGTCCAGATCAATGTCAGCTTTCTTCAGCACAATGTTAGAGTATCTGCGACCGACACCCTTGATAGCGGTCATGGCAAACATAACTTTGCGTTTGCCATCGATGTTCGTATTCATAATACGAAGAATGTGTTGGAACTTCTCCGGTATCACCAGCGACTGTAACACATAACATGATTTCTGAAGAAATTCACATAAATAAGGCAAGAATCTTATAACGAAGGAATAGAAGTCACACTTTAATAAAAAAACAACATTTAAAATAATGCGATTGCAGATATAATCACGGATTTATTACCATTTCGGCAAATTTTATATCACGAAACGTCTATCAACAACACCACTACTCATGAAAAGAACTGTCAATCACGAAATATATATATACTGACAATTCTATCAAACACCTTAACTACGCGGGATTTTTTTAACGGTAGATAGTCCTATACAATCTAAGATTTAGTTTTGTAAAGTCATAAGAGTAATTAATGATGTGCACTATTAAACTCCCACAGGAAATAAAATATCAATAATAGGTTTAGCATTCCTAAGTTAGAGCTATTATCAATCGTCCAGTTTCCTAACCGATAAATAATTCAGAGAACTATTCATAAGCTTGCCATGAAGTGTGCTTTAGGGTGAGCTTAAAGCATCCCTTGAAAGCTTTGACTGAGAGATATTATAAAACTACCAATCAACGGTTTATATCTCAGACTAAAAACAACTACATTATAATAGATTTGCAATCCGAAACTGACGTTTAGAATAAAATGAGGCCACGATATGGAAAACATGCAGAAGTGAAAGAATAAGAAAAAATATCTTCTGTCCCTTACTGCATATTAGTTCAAATCTGGATAAGTTTTTGTCTGTTTTGGTGGACTGAGGGTGGTACGCGGCTGGGTTTGGTCTGAGGTTTGTATAGTTTCTCCGAAATACATACAATATGTATACACTTCACGCCTGTCTCCCAGAGGGGTAGGCAGAGACTACAGGTCTCCATTTGTCACGGTCCTGACATACCCCTTTCGCTTCATCTACATTCATACATCTTTTCATACATGACCTCCGGTTTCGAGTACTTTTCACGCCACCTTCCGCCAGGAGATCACCAATCTGGTCAATGTATGCCCTTCTGGGAAATACCATACCGAAATACCATTGGAATAACCAGACAGAAGAACAAGAGATGAGCTTTGTTTTCCGTGTCAGGGGCATGCTATTCGAGACTGTTATTTAAGTTTGTTTTTACTCCAAAGAGTGCCACACACAATACAGCAATTTGGTCACATTGGTAGTCTTAACGGCCAATACAACTAAGACCTTAGTCGGTTATAAAAAACAATTATATTTTAATTCTAGCAACACTAAAGCGAGCGAGAATCGCGGATTGAGCGCCGATTGAATGTTCCTTTCGTGTGCCGGTTTCATTTTAGTTTTTGTTCTTCCTTTTTACGTGAGAATCCGCCAATAAAAGTTAGTAAAAATGAATTCAGAACCAACATTGACCCTAACACAAATACTAGAGAAAACAATATCTCCGGGTAAGCAATTTAAATTCCACACTATGACATGCATGGCGCTCGTTTTCTGTCAAAGCCTGTTATCTTCAACGTTTCTTGTAAATGAGAATGTTATTTGAATGTGCAGTCAGTTACAAAGGAATATTCAAAGCAATTTGTTTCTACACATGTCTATATGATCAATGATTATAATAATGTTTTGAAATGTGAACTGGTGATCATAATTGAAGAATAAAGACGACAATGTGAATACTCTTGTCATAATCTACCGATGTATACTCTAACCAATGAAATAACAACCAACAAAGCTTTCATAAATTGATAGCTCTCAAATAATGATTTTTAATTGCACTAAATAGGTACCAAGCAATTGTTATAAGTAGTAATTGGAACAAGTATTGTTATCATAAAATACCACCTTCATGATCACACAAGGAACCTGTTGTTTTACCTTCGAGGCTTGTACGTTTTTTTGCAGTGAGTATTGTAACAATCTCTTTAATTAACATTTTAACATTCCAGATCGAAATGAATTGGAAGCAGCAGAAAAATACCTTGATCATGCTGCCGAAACAAATTTTACCACTTTTATCAAAATGCTGTCAGATGTACTGGTTCAAGCCAGCAACAGCCAAGTGGCGAGGATGGCTGCTGGATTGCAGCTGAAAAACCATCTTACATCAAAAGATCCAAATTTAAAACAACAATACCAGCAGAGATGGTTATCCCTACCTGAAGATATAAGACTTTACATCAAGAAAAATGTATGTAACTGATATTAACTAGGGTGTTTTGTTACCATTTGTGTCCTCTTGTACATAAATATTAGTATTACATTATAGAGCCATGTTTTTGTAGTGTTGGGATAATTTAGTCAGATTAATTACTCTTCCCTCACCTGTGATCACACAATTATGATGTTCATCATCATGTTAGCCCACTGATATCCTCTGCTGGCTAGCCCACTGCAGGATGTGAGTCAGTCTTGTGCCTTCCTCTCCAATGTGGGTCCACTGTCTAATGTTATTGGTTTACTTATTTTATTACTATCTCAGTAGTGACTTGACCTCAGGTACTTGTATCTTGACCTTACATAATATGTTGTTCTGCACTAAGTATAAATATTGATTTCAAATCCATATAGCTTACCATGAACATTTCTTTGTTTTTTCTTTTATTCTTCTCCTGACAATAACACAACAAAAAAACAATAAGCAAAATTGGTGCAGTTGTTCATATGCAAGGGAATGGAAGAGAATTTATATATTTATGTTCATAGATTAGTATCTATAAATCAATTGAATACATTTATTAAATCTTTTTAGATCTTAGCTGCTATTGGTACAGAAAACAGTCGACCTAGTTCAGCAGCTCAGTGTGTTGCCTATGTAGCTGTAGCAGAGTTGCCTGTTGGGCAATGGAATAATTTGATGGCAATATTAGTTGAAAATGTTGTGAACGCTCAATCAACTGAATTAAAAAAGGAAGCAACACTTGAGGCTATTGGTAAGTATAACAATGTTTTAACACTATTATGTAAATATAATTAAAATTAATTGTTGTGCTCTAAAATTGCAGTACTTGCCTAACTCAAGCTTAAAACTTTCTCCAGCAATCTAAAAATATGGCTAGATTTTGTGTATCTACAATACCTCTTCAATTCTTTACTCAGTCACAATGGTGCTTAAATGTGCTAATTGTGAGCCTTGGATGTCCTTCAAGTTGTTAACTAAAACTTTCTATTTTTAGGGTACATTTGCCAGGACATTGATGCAGAGGTTTTATCTGAACAAAGCAACCCTATATTGACTGCTATAATTCACGGCATGAGGTCTAGTGAACCTAGTAAACATGTCCGTTTGGCAGCAACACAAGCTCTACTAAATTCTCTTGAATTCACTAAAGCTAACTTTGATAAGGAATATGAAAGGAACTTTATTATGGAAGTTGTTTGCGAAGCAACTCAATCAAATGAGAAAACTATTTGTGTAGCTGCATTGCAATGTTTAGTAAGTATTTATATTTTTTAATTATGATTGTCTTGTGATGAAACTCGAAACTGGTTAAACATCATCTTACCACCAGTTAACATCAACATCATCTTATGTAGAGTTATGGTATTAATGATAATAGGGCAAACTTCTTTTGTGTAGATATTACTAGCTTTCCGCCCGCATGGACTTCGGTTATATTGCGGTATAGTCAGTGGCGGGCCGTGAAATTTTCATCAGGGTAAGCTGTCTCCTATGAGTAGGTACATACGACACAAAAACAACATTAAGTAGGTACCAATTTTGTGCCAGACTACAAAATATTTCAATAGAAGATCACAACATCAATCACTAGTTTAGCAAAATTAATATCTAATTACGTTACAAAATATATACGTCCCAAAATTTTGCTAAGCAGCTGATTCATGCGCTGTATGCCAGAAACAGAACTGAACAGATCGTTGTGGAATGTGGATGCCTTCCTCTTCCCAAAGCACTACATAATACCTTAGTCTGCTGAACTAAGTAAATACACTAAAAAAACAAGAAACTACCTCATAATACCTTGTGTTTGCTCCAAGTTCAAATAAAAACAATCCCGGCGAAATTCGTCCGCGAATCTGCACTTTTCACTCATATTTAGTTCAGAGAATCGACCCACATTTGTAAACAAACACTTTTACACACATCACTTTCACACCTTAGTCTCCATTTTTGTCTGATTTAATTATTTTATAAAATAAAGGCGCGAATGAACGTACATAACATAACCTAAAACAATGCATACTCCAATATAAATAAACAATACTTGCAGTTGCAATATGTCAACATGGCCGGCACCTCTCTCGCTCGCTCACACACACGACACACACTCTTTCTCTGTCGCACATAATTTCGCACTGCCAAAGCATTCTAGCCCTTATTATTCCAATAATGTATGAAAAAACGCGGAAGAAGCTGCGCTTACGCTGTGGCGTAAGTTTCTCCATATTTTCCATAGTAACGCTCCGCGCTAATAGACCGAGGTGAAAGGGATGTATACAGAGAAAGAGAAAAAATAGGAAGCTTGAGGTCTAGCAGCTCCCCCGGGCTAGACGATGCAATGAAGCGGCAACGTCCCATGAATTTGTTTTCGTTGATGCGCTAAATACTGTGTTTTGATTGGTTGAGGCGAAATTTGTGTTACCTATCGATGGAACGGTGAGGCAACATTGCACGAATTTGTTTTCGTTGACACGCGGAAGAATAGATTAATGAGAGATTAGTGTTTTGATTGGTCTAGAGCGAATTTGTGTTTTAGATACACATTTTAAATAACCGAAATTCTGTTATTGATAAATTGCCTAATTTACAGTACCTACGTGACGACTAAATGTGTTATAGATACCTAACTACGATAATTGTTTTAGTCAATTTGCCAGGGTATGCAGAGCTTATTTGCTTCTATGGACGTACCGCCCCTGGGTATAGTCATATTTTTGTTTTGAATATGATTCCGGGATAAAAGTACCCTATTATTTAAACCGGACTTCTAACTATATGTCTGCAAAATTCTAGATTTATATACATATTTGAAAATTTTCAGGTGAAAATTCTTTCTCTTTACTATCAATACATGGAGCCTTATATGGGACAAGCTTTATTCCCCATAACATTGGAGGCTATGAAATCCGATCATGATGATATAGCTCTGCAGGGCATAGAATTCTGGTCTAATGTTAGTGATGAAGAAATAGATCTGGCTATTGAGGAGTCTGAGGCTGCTGATGCAGGTGGGTTCAAGTTCTTCCAAATGTTCATTACCTAAACATAAAATTGAATATAGTTTTTTTTTAAATGAGAGAAAGAACCAGAAGTCCATTTTTAAAATGGATAAAATGTGGCTTGTATTTCATGGCTCACTGTCTATTTACCAAAAACCTCCATATAGTATCAGCAGTGAAGTTTTTTAAGCCACAATTGTTATAATTGTTGAATTGTATGTTTAGACATAATCTAAATTTTATTCTGAAATTATATGATTCTGGCCATGCAACCTTCATGTGATTGCATTTTTTTTTAACAGGTCGACCCCCAACACGATCATCCAGGTACTATGCTAGAGGTGCCCTACAGTATCTTGCACCAGTACTAGTGCAGAAGCTTACAAAACAAGATGAAACAGATGATGAGTTAGAATGGAACCCATCAAAAGCTGCCTCAGTTTGCTTGATGCTGCTGTCTAATTGTTGTGAGGATGAAATTGTACCACATGTTTTACCTTTCATCAACACAAATATCAAAAGTGAAAATTGGCGCTTCAGGGAAGCTGCTATCATGGCTTTCGGTTCTATTTTAGGCGGTCTTGAAGGTAATACTTTAAAGCCACTGGTTGAAAATGCAATGCCAACACTTATAGAATCTATGTACGACTCTAGTGTAGCAGTCAGGGATACGGCGGCGTGGACATTTGGAAGGATATGCGAATTAGTTCCTGCAGCTGCCATTAACCAAGCATATCTAAAACCTATGCTGGAGAGTTTTGTCAATGGGTTGAAAGCAGAACCGCGCGTAGCAGCTAATGTCTGCTGGGCATTCACGGGGTTGGCTGAAGCTGCGTACGAAGCAGCCGACGGTGGAGAGACCGGTCAACCCAAAACCTATTGCATGTCAGATTGCTTCGACTACATCATTCAAAGGCTGTTGGAGACGACAGATCGCCAGGACGCCGCACAGCACAATCTGAGATCTGCCGCTTACGAAGCTCTAATGGAAATGGTGAAGAACTCTCCGGGCGACTGTTACGTCACAGTGCAGAAAACAACAATGGTAATTTTGGAGCGACTGCAGCAGGTGTTACAGATGGAGAACCACATCTCGAGCCAGGCCGACCGCTCGCAGTTCAACGACCTGCAGAGCCTGCTGTGCGCCACGCTGCAGTCCGTGCTGCGCAAGGTGTCGGGCGAGGACCTGCCGCACATCTCCGACGCCATCATGACGGCGCTGCTCACCATGTTCGCCAGCAACGCCGGCAAGGCGGGCAGCGTGCAGGAGGACGCCCTCATGGCCACTTCCACCCTCGTCGAGGTTCTCGGCGACGGTTTTATCAAGTACATGGACGCTTTTAAGCAGTATCTCTTTGTGGGGCTCAAGAACCACCAGGAATATCAGGTGTGCAATGCCGCCATTGGCCTCACTGGAGACATCTGCAGGGCCCTCAAGAGCAAGGTAAGGGAGAGAATAGTTTACTTGTTGGGTTACGTTACGTATGTACGTTGGTTATAAATTGTTATTGTTTCACTTTGTCAACAGATTTGGTAGTCAGGTGTTCTATGTTGCAGGTGGTGCCTTATTGCGATGAGATTTTACTTCTTTTATTGGAAAACCTTGGCGACCCAGCTATACACCGATCTGTAAAGCCACAGATATTGTCTGTATTTGGTGATATTGCACTCGGCATTGGGCCAGCTTTTGCCAAATACTTCGACGTCGTCATGCAAATGTTATTACAGGTAATACAATTATACTACATAACATAGTATACATAGAATTAAAATATTTTTCCTAATCAGAATTATACAAATTTCTTTATTAGCCAAACCAATAACTTTTCTACACGGTTTCGGCTAGGCATTGGTGGAGTGTCTTTAGTATAAAAATACAACAATTGCAGGCAAGCAACGCACAAGTGGACCGAAACGACTATGATATGGTGGAGTACCTAGGAGAGCTGCGCGAGTCCGTGCTAGAAGCATACACTGGCATCATTCAAGGATTACAAGAAGGAGAGGTAAGAGATTTAAGGGGCGCATGTCATTACATCCTCTTAAACATTCTCCTCTTTTTTTTGTAATGGCTTTTATTTTTTTCTTTTAGTTTTTATTAGCAAAAACTATACAGTTTTTTTTACAAACAAAATGTTTTATTTTCATGATACAAGGCCACAAAAAACTGTCTAGTAAAAATCATTAATAGTGTAGATACAACCTTGAATTTTGCGCGATTTCAAATGCTATTATGATATTGAACTCATCACAAGGTCGAATTAGCAGCTTTCGTCTATATTTTCGGAATTATTGTGTACTCTTTAACTTTTTGAAAACTGGGGAGGGAGTGTCGGGTGGTTTATTTGTATATATTTTTTTACAGTCACGGTCTTACGTAACCCTCATAGAGCCACACGTGCCAGCAATTGCGAACTTCATGAATGTGGTGGCAAGCGACCCCGAGAGAACCGACGGTCACATGTCTGTCATCTCTGGACTCATCGGTGATCTTTGCAATGTAAGTGCAAGTAAAAACATGACGATTTTGTAATTTAAGTTTTGTATCTTTTATGTTAAAGTTCAATTTCATAAAATGACACATTTTGTTTTGTCATTTTTGTTCTAACTGCATCACCCATGTTACAACAAATCCTTGTAGGACTGTATGTGTACAAAAGATTTTCAACCTGTATTTGGAATGAGCCGCACTACAATATGTATAAAAAAACAACAAACATTTTCTCTTTATATACAAGTGTAAATATTTGCAACACTCACCGTTTGAGCAGAATAGTAGCTCGTGTTTAGAGACTGCTCTTCTCAAGTTTTATTTAAAAAAATGTATACTTTACGCCTTTTAATCCCAAAGCGGGGCAAGCAGAGGCGCTTGCTAAGCGAATGCCCACGTTTCACCAAGAGCATTTAACCCAGCGTGACCGGGGGTGAGTCTAATAAGTGTTCACACAATTTATGGTGCGGCTTTCATCACGATGTTGTCCTTCACCGTAAGAGCGTTGTGTTGCGTACATAGGCTCTGAAAAAGAGTCCCATTGGTACACGTCCATTACCCGCCACCGTCTCCGTAATGTGGTCGTCATACCCCAGAAGGGGGAGAGTTGGCAACAAAACAGGGACGGATAAAGATAATTTGTATGGAGCCAAGAAAACGTGTGCGTTGAAGAGGCAAAAGCAAGTAGATGCGCACGTCTCCAGAGAATGGCCCGTACGCCGAGAGGCAGGCGGGGCTTGGGTGGTGGTGGGATTATCCCTGATATTACCCGCCACCGGGTTCGATTCCTCAATTGGGAGATCAAGTGGACGTCTTTAACAATAGCAAAATGTTTGTTTTAAATGAGCAGTACATATTGCCTATGCCATAATACAGTGAGTTGTGTGTGAGTGTGTGTGTGTGTGGCAGGTGTTCGGCACGCACGTGTTGCCGCTGATAGAGACGCGGCCGCTGCTGGAGCTGCTGCAGGCGGCGCGGCGCTCGCGCACGCCGCGGATCAAGACGCTCGCCAACTGGGCCACCAAGGAGATACGCAAACTCAAACTCGTCAGCTGGTCAGTCTATATTCTATCTTGCTAAGTATGACCGACGTTACCCATAGTGTACTATGTTTTTAAGAGTTATAAGAGTTTATTAAATGTAAGGGATTGATGAATTTCGCGTAATAATAATACTCGGTAAACACTTAATATATTGGCTAAACGAGTCCCATTGGCCGGGAATAAGAACTTGTTTGTTTGTGTTTTCAAACTGATTATAACGCTTTAAAAAACCGGTTAAAAAAAGTTTTTATCTTTGAAAATTTTCCCTTAATCCCCCATTTTCGTGCAGTTTTTAAGATTGTTAATTTTTTTACAGATTTGGACACGAGGGTATCAACAGTGACGTGTTGCAGTTTGAGACTACGTACTGCTGGTAAATTAATCTTGGCAGGTCATAATGTATCATTAATATGTAAGGGAAAAAATTAGGTGCATTCGTTATATGCCAAAACAGAGATATTTTCAATTCTACTGCGATAAATATCTCTGTGGCAATAAATGAAATTGTGATGTTAGAAAAAAAATAAGAATATAATGTTAATTGGGACAAATGATTATTGTAAAACCAATGCACCTAATCGTAGCACTCAAAATTACTATGTGTGCATATATGCCTGTCCGTACTCTTTCATAGTAAATGTAAAACTGCTGTTGCATTTTCCTATTTGGTATTAAAAATACAGACAGTGGCTGTGGTATCTTACTTGTGAGATAAGGTGATAGACTAATTATGAAAGACGAAATGCATGAAAGATGACGTATGTTATATTAGGCATGCACAGATGCAAGGTGATTATGAATTTAAGTAATATCTTTTGTACATTGTATGAAAGTGTGATGTATGAAATAGTGTATGAATGAAAAATAACCATGATGGTTTTCCACAGATATTCTGTACAAGTAAGTGTTTGTGGATATTGGTGAAGAGGCGGTATTTGCCAATGTGTGCGTGGTGCCGTCAGCGTTGTCGAGGCTGGAGGACGCCATATTGGTGACGAGTGCTTTTTACACATCACACTATGATCAAGTTAATATCACCTCGCGACATAATCGTACATGTGATGTGAAAAAGATTGCCTTCAGAGCTCATTAAATTATTTACATTGTTTGTAAATATGTAATTAAAATGTTTTACTTTGTTTCGTGAAGGGATACTCACCCATGCCAGATTATAACAGAGTATGGACTCTCGTCAGAATCTCGCAAGCGCACACTTGTCCTGCTAAAGTAATTCGTATTGTTTTTGTTTTGAGGGGGAAACCTCGCGTGTGCTCAACAGACACCTCTAACATACCGATTTATTGCCGTGCACATCGGATTACTTCAATGTTGCAACACATCATATTTGGGATCAATTATTGGAACATTCGTTGTTTATATTTTATGTTACTTGTTTATTTACGTTTGACGTTTTTTATAACATTGTTGAGCTGGTCTCTATTTATTCTTGAAGCAAAATTTTCATTGTTGAAAGACGAATGAAGTCGGGTGAAATAAATACCTACTTTGCGTTAAACGTTCGTATGATTCAGACTCCGTCTTAGCTCTGAAACATTTGTATTTTTTAAAAGGTGCATATTTGTGTTAGGTATTTGTGAGATATGTAGGTATACCTCGAGTGTCTGCTAGTCTGTGAGCATCACTGACAGGAGATGATGTTTGCGCGAATTATGCAAGTTGTTCATATGTATTTATATACAATTTTTCTTTTTTGTTTTGAAAGCCAATGTAATTTCATTTGAGTCATTTAATATATTTATTACATTTTTGTTCCGATTCGTCGTAATCTAGATAAGTCTAAATACAGTATAATAACATTAGCATGTTCGTAATAAATATTAAAAGCAAATAAACACACATTTATGGTCAAATGAAAATAATGTAACTTGAACTTTTTTCGACAAAATATAAAAATAATTAATTGGGTGGTTTATAACAGGAGTAGCTGACCCGGCAAACGTTGTTTTGCCTATGTTATTCCTGTCCCGTGGGAATTTCGGGAATTCCTTTCTTACTGCACCCCTACGGTACGTAAGTTAAGTCCCTGCAGAAATTCCAGTTGCACAAAATAAATATATCATTAATTTGAAAGGCGTAAACTGAAAATATAACAATTTTAAAAGCATGAATTTCAATCTAATCCATAAAGCACTGACTCACAGAGAGCGTGTCATGACGAATACAGATTTTTCTATTCTCATGACTTCACTCGACTCGTAGACAATGGAATCTTAACCACCTTTTCGACCAAAGAAAGCGAGCGACCATAGTGCGACGTGCGGCAGTGATGTACATTTTTTGTGTGAATAAGGAAGAAGGCTATTATTATTTTTCCTTCCTGTATTTAAATCGCAACAACACTGTAATTGATACTAATGGAAATAAATACACACTATTGACGTGGTTTTTGATATGCGGCAATTAGCCTATATTTACGAGTCCTGAAAGAGTCATGAAGAAAGGCGAAAAATAACATATCCATTACATGTAATGTGAAGATTTAATGTCTGTGTCTAACCACAGTTAAGAATCTATATTTATAAACTGTAACAACTCAATCGACTGTTTGGACACATACTATGTATTTTAGTACTTGACTGAGTGTATTACGACAAAGCTAGAATACGACGAATCTGAAACAAATAATGTATTATAGGTGTGCGCAGTTTCTTAGATTAGTGCTACTAGGTAGGTATTGCAATATACACAATGTTTGGCGTTAAACATGCCCAGTTCTTGTCTTCGTTGATTTGTTTTTGTTAAGTTTATTTCCTTCCATTAAGAACGTAAATTATATCGAAAGGTACGTGTACTGTATGTACATCCATAAAGCACTGTTCAACAAAATCGGCGGCTGCCAACCCATGTACATATCTTCGCATTTTGTTAAAATATAATTCAGCTAAAGTCTGACCGCAAGCGCTATATAAATATATGCTTACCGCGCCTTAGGTATTGTGCGGGGAGGTGGCGGGCGCAACATTATAGTTCTCTCAGTTCATCAGACCTCTCCGCGCAACAAGGCGCGGTATTGCTGTTGCGTTCAGACTATAGCGTGAATTTTTTGGGTAAACATGTACATTTTATCTGGGTTTTCTTTGGGCCAGCCCATTTTAGCCATGGTTAACAATATCAGTGCAACCCAATATACACATACTTTGGACCTTAGCAACAATCGCTGTACGTATAACGATCCCTTTTGCTTAAGCATGGGTACTACTTAAGTGGCTGCCCTTATCTCCACCTATTGTGGGATAAGGGCAGCCACTTACACACAGAATAACCGGTTTCAGTAGACATATTATGACGTTTATAAGTTTCATCGCCATGATTAAATATAAATGCTACTACTAGATACTTTCGCAGCGGTCGTAATACATTAAAACTCTGTGAAAATAGTAGTAGTAGTGCCTACTATTATGTATGTACGGAGTCTCTTTCTACCAATGTTGTACTTATGACGATTTCTCAAGAATCACATTATTGTCGCGACAGGGACATTTTTTACATTTATTATTTGCTTGCAAAATTTCTTCCATACATACGTACATGAATAATTAAATTGTTATAATTAAGACGAAGACTATAAATATGTAGGTTAAAATAAAGTACCTAACTAAGGAAAAAAAATGTCCCGTAAAGACATCAGAGGGCACAACGTATTTGACGAGGGCATTCAGAAGGGAACAAAAATTTATCCATTTCGAAAACTCCGAAAAATCGCAGATCGCGGCTTGGCCGGTTAAACAGTTTACAGAGACTACCTATCACTTCTGAGATATAAATGACTCAAATGAAATAATTATATTTTATATGTTCAAAGTATGACAGAAGAATGTATGAGGGCTAGTGCCATGCCATGAAAGGTTCAGAAAATGAATCGTGGGCATAACGATGTAATACCACCCACTTTTAGTGCAAAATCAAAATTATTTTGTTATTTCATCATTTGACTGTAACCATTTATGTAAACTGTCTTTTATTAAAGTAATAAACCTTAATAATATTATACGATGTTGTTTTAATCGAAATGTTTCGAATCTTTACGTTGAGATGCGGCGCGGTACATCTGGCTGTGCGGTTGCGGTGCTATGACCGAAATCCGCATACAAACCAAAAAGGTGTAAAATTGGTGTACCACCATATCATACCATATCCTTGATTACTAACACCGACCCACTACGGACCTGTTTTAAGTCACCTGTTGCGTCTAGAAACAAACTTCCTCCTTTTTTACCGTCGAAACCGGTCGACGGTACTGCGTGTGCATTTTTCAGTGTTTCCTTACACGAAGTCAGTACCAGCATGGTACTAGTTAGTACCTATCATAGAATAGGTGGTACCTACGGTTACCAAGTTACGGCTGCACCGGATGACTCTGTGACACGGCTCAGTGCCCTTGTGGCGAAGCGAGCGAAAGCAGGGTCCACGCACTATGGGAATGCAGATTATACGATGAGGCAAGGAATGAGATGCTTAATAAACTGGAGCGGACCGAGCCAGGCCCAATATTATATTTATTTATTTAATATACTTTAGGGACTTGGTAAGCAGTCAAGGGAACTTTGAACGCTTGCGTGAGTTTGCTAATCGCTGGCATACAGCTCGAAGAACATATGAAGCCTGTTAACGACTAAAGAAGCGACGAGGAGGACCCGACGCGAAGTCTCCGTAATGTGGTCATCATGCCCCAGAAGGGGGAGTGTTGGCAACAAAACATTCATGGACAAAGATAATTTGTATGAAGGCAAAAGCAAGTAGACGCGATCGTCTCCAGAGAATGGCCGTAGGTACGCCGAGAGGCAGGTAGGGTGGTGGTGGGGTTACAATGACAATACGCTGGTATTTGTACATGTACAAACGGAAGATGGGCGTTTAAATCCTTAAAACGTCAGCAAAGCTTTTCATACAATAGCAGTGCTTGTTTACTTAAGGTTTCATTTACCACACTGCTGTCCACAAACGATGTACTTGAAGATACTTAACGTGTCTACTGTGGTGGTGCATTATACCTACTTGAATTCCCGTAGTACCTAACCGAAAAGATACAGCCAAGGATTGTCGGATCGTAACGCTTCCGGATTTTTTGTAATGGCTGGGGGCTGGGATATATCATATTATATTTAGGCAGTTTTATCTATTTTAAAAATGATGTTACAGACCATACAAATAATCTATAAGAAAGGCTAAAATCGAACTGACGACCGTAATACTGCATGGTCTTTGGTGTAGCCAATACCAACTAAATTTAAAAATATTTTGCCAAACACATCACACATTTGACGTGTCGTGTCACTGTCATTTGTGCTGTCATTCAACTCATAAGCAAGTTCCAAAATATTTACGACTTTTTGTACCTTTTTACCGACCGAATATAAATGAAATAAAATTAAATAACACCTGTGAAAAATAATATTTTGTTGCAGTTATTCTGTAAGATAAGACAACCATTGATTTGAAGAACTCGAAATGGAGTCTTCATCGCCACTCACAAATAATCCGATTCGTAGTAAAATAAACAAAATATTCGATGGGCACTTCATTGCAGATAGTAGCGAAGCTCTAAATACTATTTCTGGATTAAGTGTTCCCAATACTATTAATTCCAAGCGAATGCTATTTAACGAAATAGAAAAAAGAGACATACTAATCAGCAAAGCTGTACTTCTAGAATACAGCAAAATTAAAGAAAAGATTAATTGTACAATCAATTCTATCAAATCTCTCAGTAGTACAGTAGAGGATATGTCCAGAAGATTACAACTATCAAAGGTGAAAACTCATCATTTGATATGCCAGACAAATAAATTAAAAGATGAAAGCAAAAAAACTGAGAAGAAAATAATGTGGGTGAACACTTTTGTTGATAAATTCCAATTATCCCCTTTCAAACATGATGCTGTCAACATGTCTGTAAAATCTTCTGTGTCATTCGATTTTCTGAACATTTTGTCTCATTACGAAAGCCTTCATGAGAATTGTAAAACTCTTGTTAAATGTTGGTACCAAACTGCAGCATTTGATATCATGGAGAATATTGGATTACAACAAGAGATGGCTATTGAGAAGCTGTACCACTGGACTATTGGAGCATGTCGTAACATTGACACATCACACAATGCTCTTGTATCAAAAGCTTTAGTTAAATTCCAAAATAGACAAGTACTCTTTACTAATATCATAGATGAATATTGTACTGTTCGTAAAACAACTATAGTGCAGTTGTTTATCGATGCACTTACAAAAGGTACTGAAAATGGCAAGCCCATTGAGTTCTATGCAAATGATGCAAAAAAATATATTGGCGATATTTTGTCATGGGTCTACCAGATCATACCTATTGAAAAAGAAAATTTGTCATTGTTATTCAAACAATGTGATATAGAAAATAAATCACAAGTTATTTTGGATGCTTTGACTACCATTGTTGAAGCCATATGTCCTCTGCTGAAAGTCAGGGTGGAACTAATACTAAAGCCCAGCAGAGACCCATTGGAACTGTGGTCTATAACTAATTTGCTTATTTATTACAAAGATGTTATTCAATCAACTGTTCCGCAGGGTCATCTTGTTGATACCTTCCAAGAACTATTAAAAAAAAGTGAAGAAGTGTTTATAATTTCATTGGATAGCAAAATACAGAAAGAACTTAGTTTTGGAGTGAAAGCACCACCTTCTGATCTGACACCTTCATTAATTGTTACTGATCTAGTCAGTTTCTTGAGAGACTTGCTAGCGACAATGAATGTCTCAAATAATATCAATATTACTGATCGTAAAATTGTTTTTACACATATTTTGGACCCTCTCCTTCATGCTATCAATGATACTGCCTGTCACTTGAGCTCTGGTGACATGTCAGTATACATGCTTAACTGCATATACCACATCCAATGTACCCTCTCCCTGTACACTATAATGGATGAGTATAATGAAAGACTTCAAGCGCAGTCTGAAGCACAAATAGATACTTTGACATCTGAGCAAGCCAGCTATTTAGTAGCCAACTTGAACTTGGGCCCAATTTATACAATACTACAAGAAAAAATTAATGGACCTTTGTCAGCTATACCAGGAATGGATAGTGTAAGTCTGAAGGTATTTTTAAATAAGTTTGATCTTTTTCTGGCTTCACCTGACATGTATATATTACCACAGCTGAATTTGCTACTGAGTCACACACATAAATCAACTGTGAAAAAAAGGTCCTTTGAAGTAATTCTTGCCATCTATGATCAGCTGTATGTTGCGGTGCATAATCCAGATAATGGCTATAATGATCCTCACGCTATGATGCAAAGGTCTCTAGATGATGTAAAGAAACTACTAAAATAGATAATATGTATATGCATTGTATATTCTTGTCTATAGAAGATTAATTTTATTTAGATAATAATAACAAATGTCTCTGTATTATTATTAGTAATATCTTGTATTACTTATTTAATAAATGGTTATTAGTGTAATATGTATTATGTGTTCATTTTATATTGTCTGATGGGAAACCTTTTAGGGCATCAAGATTAGCCTAGAGTCTATTTACTTATTTTCAATACTTACTCAAAAATCTATACTTATAATAAATCTGTAGAGAGGTCAATTCTGTACATGAAATATATTTTTAAAATAACAATCAGGGGGTGATTAGTGATCGATACTGATGCCAAAAATGCAATCAGTAAATTTTTGTCTGTGTCGGTCTGTATGTTCCTTATAGAAACAAAAAGTACTCAACGGATTTTAACGAAACTTGGTACAATAAGTATTCTTTGTACTCCTGGGCAGGATAGGACTAGGACTTTTCATCACGCTACAATCAATAGGAGCAGAGTAATGAAGGGAAATTTTGGGAAAACGGGAGAAGTTACCCACTCCATTTTTTAAGCTTCCGTCGCGTGTGCAGCCTTAATGGTTAAAGTAACATAGAAATCATGTATGACGGAAATATTCTCTATAAAATTGTCTAAAATATATCCCGTATCAACAAGCATACCTACCTATGTCTGTCTGTTATGGTTGACTCACAATAACACGTGTAACTCCTGATAGCTTAGCAGGTCGGAGCATTCTGATTATATTTGTTTACTCTTACGTTTATAATTTAAAAAAGTTAACTCTATTTTATATATAAACCTTCCTTAAGAATCACTCTATCTACTCAAGAAAACCGCATTCAATTCCGTTTCATAGTTTTAAAAATCTAAGTATAGGTATAGGGACAGACAGCGGGAGGAGACTTTGTTTTATCTAAATATATAAAGGGAGAAACTGACGGACAGACATATCAACGCACAGCCCAAACGGATAAACTTAGGCACCTGAAATTTTAACGTAGCTTAGGTACCTTAGGGGTGCACTAAGAAAGGAATTCCCACGGGAACGGGAATTAGCGGGAAATACTTTTGTATGAAAATTCTAAACCGCTCAAGTTAGATGCTTGAAATTTAGTATGCAGGTACCACCATTTAATAGATAGTTACCTACTACATTTCTCTCCTTATTCTGTTATACAATGTCGTGATCACTCATTCCACGTCCATCGCCAGCCCTAGCTTTCAGTATTTGTTAATGTTTAACAAGAACCAGCAAAGTACTTACTATTAAATGCCAGTGCTAGATTACTGTGACTGGGGATTGGATGGCGAAATTAAAGAAAATCTATACCTACTAATATTATAGAGCTGAAGAGTTTGTTTGTTTGAACGCGCTAATCTCAGGAACTAAGTACCTACCTACTGGTTGGAATTGAAAAATTGTTCTTCCAATATTGTAACATCAAACCAGGCACATCAAGTCTGACGTTCTTTGAAGACAGTCTTTCTTGTGGTCTTCCGACGTAGGAACACGCGATTAAACTATTCTTTGTTAATATCATTTATTAAAGCTTTATTTATTTATTAATATACTTATAGAACACACATTACATTACAGTATAACCGATGCGTAATGTTGCTGACAAATATTTACAATCATCCAAACTAAAATAAAAAATATAGGTAACAAATTATAAAAAAATCCTCACTTAAATTCAAATCAAAACAAAACAGCAAAAATAAATAGGCAATTAAGTGGTTTGACATAATACATGAGTAGTCACCCTAGTAAATTCGTTCGGTGAAACTGAAAGAAGGTCAACAAGAACTGCGACGGTACGGTTAGTGCACGGCTAGCAGAAGCGTGCGGCGCGCGCATTACTGGTCCGGCACCACCAGCTGCAGCCGCTGCAGTAAATCGGGTGCGTGCACCATGCCGCGGAGCACGTGGAACAGATGCGAGGCCAGCGCCAGTTCACGACGCACCGCTAGTCTCTGGTACCCTACCATACCCATCTCAAATAGTGTAGGGTATAGGGAATATAATATAGGGAAGCCAGGATACACGCCATATTGCTTTAAATAAAGAAGTCTCAAAAATTTAATTATATATAGGTATCCATTTGGAGTAGGTAGGTAGATGCAGCATTGAAATAGGTGAAGTGTAGATTTTTTTAGATTCGCGCACAAAAACTGGAACTGATATTGTCGATAAGTGCGTACCTACTTACATAGCTAAGGATGCTGTGTTATCAGTGGTACTGAGTCAAGTAGGTACGTACCTACTGTACAACAGCTCGTACCTAATGATTGCGACATATTTATCGGTAGAATAATCGCGTGTCAAGTTTGATTCTTTGACTTTTTCATTATATTCACGGACGTCGTCGTTACAGGACGTGCATAAAAAAAGAAAATGAAGCCTCCTTATAAAATCGGTAAGTACCTAGGTACCTAAGTCAAACTCATAAGTCTTTTTATTATGTAGGTATATCTACCTGGACAGGTAACTTACTTACCTACATCAAGCGATTGTTTTGAAATAGGCATATGTAAGTAGCCAGTGAATCAAAATTAATTAGATACGCCTGTCATTATTTCTTTTAACAATATAGCATAACTAAAGTGTGCTTAGATAGGTATATTAGTTGCGTAGTTCACATGACCTAACTAAATTATGCATACCTAGATACTGATGCCTTTTCTTTCCAACAGCTGATGAAAAATTGGCCGAATGGGGCCGCAAAGAAATTATGTTGGCCGAGAAGGAGATGCCGGGCCTGATGGCTTGCCGTCGCAAGTACGGGCCATGCAAGATCCTAAAGGGTGCCAAGATTGCGGGCAGCTTGCACATGACTGTACAGACTGCCGTCCTCATTGAGACCTTAGTGGAATTAGGAGCAGAGGTACCTACCTACTTATACTTTTGGATTACCTAAGGTGATTGTTATGCTACAGTTACCTACTGACCGGTCTAGAGTACATATTTAATTGGGAACATAAACTCTAAGCAAAAGAAGCAAGAACCATTTTCCGTTAATCATAATCACTAATCTAATCAAGAGCGTCTGTGGTCCAGTTGGTCGGACCTTTGACTTGTAACCGGGAGGTCCCGGGTTCGAGTCCGGCTACTGGACGTGTACCGATGGACTCTTTTTCAGAGCCTATGTACGCAACGCAACGCTCGTACGGTGAAGGACAACATCGTGATGAAACCCGCACACCACAAGGTGTGTGAACCCTATAACGGCGATGGGCTCACCCCCTGTCACGTTGGGTTAAATACGCTTGGTGAACCGTGGGTATTTGCTTTAGCAAGTGCCTCTGCCTACCCCTCTTTGGGATTAAAGGCGTGAAGTGTATTTTTTTATAATCACTAATATCCGTAGCTTAATTCCAATAACTTAATAGTTACTTTAGTAATGATAGCATTTATCCTACCTTTCGTCGTTGACCCTTACGTTCTTATTATGAGTAAGTACCTACCATAATATTTTCCATTTACTTTCCTACAAACTCTTAAGAAACTCTACAAAATCGAATGTAAACCGGTTTCGGGGTGGGTTAAGCCTAAAGTTCCTGATGGTTCTCATAACGTTTGAAGCCTTTTCCCTAAAAAGTTCTTGAATCCTGAATTATGTTATTAACTAGTTACTTACGTTATCGTTACCTTAGCGTCTACCTATAATACGAGTAGTAGGCAAATTGTCCTCCTGTCGTGTACATACGAGTACATATCTACACTTTAAGATAGATTGATATCTAGAGTGAGTAGGTAGATATCAATTTCTTGATTTTTTATCGGATTGTGAACTGTGACTTTCGGTAAATCTTAAATAGTTACCAAGTAAGTATAAAAATAGTGTCACGCAATCGGCAACCAACAGGACGAGAGACATACTGGCATTATAGATAATATTCTCATTTATTTACAATTTTTCGACCTTGCTCTAACTGAATTTAAAGCTGTGAAAGTTAAACAATCTTCAATTAATAAATAACGGACACTTACCTACTGAAAAAGTGAGTTTTTGAAAATGTTTACCATGGAATAGTGTCGTGCTTGAACTTTTCATTATTCAAGGTCACTCTATTTATTACTGGTACCTAATTCGGGTGACCATGATTTACGGAGAAACTATTAAAACAAATTTCGGTGAAGTAGTTGATTATGCACCGAATAGATTTTTCGAAATGAAGATATTGTAGGTGGAACTAATTTCATTTTTAATCGTCAACAGGTGCAATGGTCCAGCAGCAACATTTACAGCACTCAGGACGAAGCAGCCGCAGCTCTGGTGGCTGTTGGTATACCTATCTATGCCTGGAAGGGAGAGACGGAAGAGGAATATGTCTGGTGCATTGAGCAAACACTCGTGTTCTCTGATGGAAAGGTATGTCAACTACAAGCCTATTTTTATAATAAGTACCTACATCACTACTGAATATTATTATGTACCTATCACCTAGGTAGTTATGTTAGTATTCGATAACATTTTAGCATGAGGTCACGGCCAACCTACGCATGTTTGCATATGACGCGTAGGTACCTACTCTTAAAAGATTACATATAGGTACCTAGTTATTTCGTGAACTTTCAAGAAAAATAAGTCTTAAATTGACTTATCGTGGTCTCCTGTATTAAATCAATGATTAGTATTTTTTTAACTAACTCCCCAATCGTAATATGTGTGAAATAGCCTTATTAGAATATTGTATATGGTGGGGAATATGGCGGGAAAGTTTTACCCAAACGAGTCGATCTTCCGAGCCCGTATTCTTCGTATACAAATAACAATAATAAATACTAGATACTACATTCATGAAGCACGAGCGATGTTCGATTGTCAGCTTTACAAACTTATCTATATATATAATCCCTACATTTCCTCTAGAGGACCCAGCAGCGTCCCCGCCAAGTCGTGCGCGGCATATTCTATCCTTTCCTCGATTTTCTAGAAGCGATTCAGATATTTGACCCTGCGGTGTTGTTGTATTCTGTGGTAGTTGTGGATTATGTAGGTATAGTAAAAGCTACATATAAACAGTTTATTGAATAGTAGGTATACCTATTATTTTGATTTACTTTTGAAACATTTTCATTTACTCCACTAGTTACTGAAATACCTACAAGAATGGTTATTTTGAAAACTTGTTGCTTTCTTAAACCGATTGCTTTATTTTCAGCCTCTGAACATGATTCTCGATGATGGCGGCGACTTGACCAACTTAATTCACAACAAATATCCTCATCTTCTGGAAGGAGTCAAAGGGTTATCAGAAGAAACCACTACAGGAGTTCATAATTTGTACAAGATGTTCCGTGAAGGACTTCTCAAAGTTCCAGCTATAAATGTCAATGATTCAGTAACCAAGAGCAAATTTGATAATTTGTATGGGTGCAGAGAGTCCCTACTTGACGGCATTAAGAGAGCTACAGACATAATGATTGCTGGTAAAGTGTGTGTAGTTGCTGGCTATGGTGATGTGGGCAAAGGTTGTGCTCAAGCTTTCAAAGGTTTTGGTGGTAAAGTAATAGTTACTGAAATAGACCCCATCAATGCATTACAAGCCGCTATGGAAGGTTTTGAAGTTACCACTATGGAGGAAGCTGCTAAAGTTGGTCAGATTTTCGTCACCACAACAGGAAACATTGATATTATTTGCAAAGAACATTTCGTGTCTATGAAAGACGATGCTATCGTATGTAACATTGGCCACTTTGATTGTGAAATAGACGTGGCTTGGCTGGAAAAGAACGCCAAAAAAGTTAATATTAAACAACACGTCGACCGATATGAACTAGCAAATGGAAACCATATACTAGTATTAGCAGCTGGGCGGCTGGTAAACTTGGGCTGCGCCACTGGACATTCATCATTTGTAATGTCAAACTCTTTCACCAATCAAGTCCTGGCTCAGATTGAACTGTGGACCAAGCATAGTACATACCCAGTGGGAGTTCACACCCTACCGAAGAAGTTGGACGAGGAAGTAGCAGCCTTACACTTGGATCACTTGGGAGTAAAGATAACTAAACTCACACCCAAACAGGCCAAATACATCGGAGTACCTGTCGAAGGACCATACAAACCTGACCATTATAGATACTAATTTGACATTAAGACAAACTATTAAAGTGTGTGTTGTTTAATTCAGTTAAATAGGTATCTACTATACCTATCTAACTATCTTTCTAATTTAAGTGTCCGTTCTACGTTTGTACAACAAGTAATTTATGACAGTGAGTAGAATAAAACCGGATACTGGGTCGGAAAGAGAATGCTAGTCACGTATGTTGTCTACGTAGAGTCTAGACATAACTACACCCCCCACCTTATGGTGATGGGATCCTCACAATCGACTGGCTGATGTGTTCAATAATATCGGCTGCGACCTACAATGACCGATACGGTCCAATCTTTTCTACCCAGCATCCACTGGGGGACAGATCCAGTCGGTAATCTCAACGGTTCTATAGAACTGATATAAAACATTTAAATATTGGTTAGAACGCGATATACCTACAGGATGTTAAAATTTGTATAAAAAAGTACACTGCGTTTTATCGACGGCATTATTGTTATACCTACAGATACTAGTACCTGGACGACCGAGCTTCGCTCGATTATTATTATTTTTTTGTAAACCTAAAATTCGCGTTTTTTACCCTAAATTAAATTTTCAGAATCGATTTTGTCTCCGATATAAACCGTATCGAACAAGTAAAAAAATCGATTATTTTCCTTCGATTTTTTCATAACCCCATCTCAAGTTACTTCAAAACCAAAACGTCCCCCGCACCATCCTACGTATAGCATAGTATTACTACTCGGCAATAGATGTCAGTAAGAGTCGTATTAACAATTTGAGTAGAGAATTAGAGTCGTATTAGTAATTTTTCATGCCCGAAAACACGGTTGGAAAGATCTTTTCTAAAAATTAAACCTAGCTAGATCGATTTATCACCCCCAAATCCCTCTACATACCAAATTTCATGAAAATCGGTGCAGCCGTTTATATATATATACAAGAATTGCTCGTTTAAAGATAAAGATACGTATTGCTTATTTTTAAATAACATGCAAAGATCACAAATCTCTACATTCATACACTAGGTATCATTGTATTGACCATTCCATCCATCACATGTGTTGATGGTTCGTAGAAGTGTAATTCAATGGTACGTTCACCAAGCATACTTCCCAATGTGATAGTGGGTCAGCGCGGTTATAGGGAAAAATATCGACCTCTTCATACAAAAACCACTGAGATCGAGTTTTTTAATACCCAATTGACTATACAAAATTATTATTGTATGATATGTATGATTTATGAATAAAAAAACGGTTCACATCGTGATCAGCACCTTTAGCACCAAGTAACACGGCTTCGACTTTCAGGTTTGCTTTTAATAGTTTACCGTTATGTCTTGCAAACTCGGACCTTTTAAATCTACCTGCGTCTTATAATAAATATTATAATATTCTTAAATAGCGAAAGTACTAAATACATACTAGTCTTTTTGATGACCGGCAGTGAGTGAGTCAGTGGTAACTAAAGCACTGTTTACTGGTGAACTATAACCTAAAAGGTAGGTAACCTAGTTATGTAACCTATAAAACAGTTAAAGTAGTCTCGGCCAGTAACTGAGACTTTTAGCTGAATCTACATTATAGTTACGGTCATATAGGTCAGAAATGGCCTGTGTCTCCTTGAGAAAAGGATGGTACGGCCCACAAAATACCTACATCGATCAGCTTGTACTTGCTCAACCAGGGGCGGCTGCGGGAATAGGATAGGTATCTCTACCAACTGTAATGTGTAATCCAAAGAGTACCTTAACAATTTGTAACCTCATACCAAAATATCAAACACAATTTTAAATACTTGCAATCCAAAACTAACATACCTACCTACCTGAGATATATACTAATTAGATATAATATAATTAGTATGTATCTTTCACAACTGACCAGTTGCATCATTAAAACGTAGGGTAAGAGCGAAGAGTAAGAGATTCCATTTTTTTCTCTTCATTTCTGTCTCTTACAGTGTGGAGTCTACACTACCGAGTGATAGTTTGGATACAAAACTGCATACATTTCGGTCGGAAAGATACGAAAGAAAATCTAAGACTGAAATTACCAAGATCCTTGTAAATCTATTTGACTTAGTCTGAAAGTTTGAAGCTGTAACCAAAAGAGAAAAAAATATTAACACAGAATTTCATTCATTCTTTAGCAAAGATTCATTCTAATTTCATTCATTTTCAATGTTTCTTCTTTCTCGCGCGCACAATCTGGCACAAACGCACATTGCGAAGTGGAGTGGGATATTTTTATTTTTGATTAGGTACAAGTATCTGTACACAAAATGAAGCCTCCGTTTAAAATTGGTAATGTATCTATTTATTTTTATTATTCAGATTATCAGAAAAAAATATAAGTACGTATAGTAACTGTGGCTTGTTTGTTCTTCATCTGGTTCTTGCGTTAGTTTGAGGTTATGCGGGTGCTGGTGAAATTGTTCGTGGTAATTTCCTAAATAAGTAATGCAATATTATTAGAATATTGTGCCGTGTCTTACTTAATAGATATTTTTGTGGTTTGAATTTTTCATCAACCTGTATAATGTAACACTTATCGTGGATAAACTGATAATTTGTTATCAATAACGTATCTTCTATTGTAATTAAACAGATATCAGGGCTGTCTTGTTTGTATTTATCGACGGTTATCTGCTCATAATATTCATCATAGTATGGTCTATTTCAGCTGATGAGAAATTGGCAGAATGGGGTCGTAAAGAAATAATGCTGGCTGAGAAGGAAATGCCTGGTCTTATGGCTTGCCGTCGTAAGTATGCTCCGGCTAAAATCCTGAAAGGAGCAAGAATAGCAGGCAGCTTGCACATGACGGTCCAGACAGCTGTGCTTATAGAAACACTAGTGGAATTGGGAGCAGAGGTAACTAAAACTTTTCTGTTTAAGATATAGGTATAGTTCAGTCTGAATATACCTTAATATATTGCCTCAGGTCTATATTCTATAGTCTGAGTCATTGACAAAAGTAGTACCTTCAAAGTTATTTGTTTACTTTTATGATATTGCATCACTGGATTCATATCTTATAATTTCTGTGGTCTGATAACTTTATACCTACTATGTATTTTAGCACAGCAGCAAATGAGTTGACCTATGAACTAAAGATGAAGATCAAACTTTTGTAAATTATTCTTTTGTGAATGATAATAACATTTCGAAGTAGTTGTATGATGACACACAAAGATACAGTTTCGTGATATTATATCAACTGAGGGCTTGACATTGTGCCTGAAAAGTGGTGGATAGTGTTTTTGCTTTTCAATAGGTCTTGAATTAAAATAGGAATCATTTGTACTTTTGGATGTTTGTTACTACTAAAATGAAAAACTACTGGCTGGATAGGCCATAGTAACAATGCCTGTATTTTATTCTGAAATTACCATGGGAATTAAATGAAACTTGAGTAATATTGTGGCTCAACTTGAAAAAGTAGTGTATGACGCAATCTTACATTTTTAAATGATACTATCAACAGGTGCAATGGTCCAGCAGCAACATTTACAGCACTCAGGACGAAGCAGCGGCAGCTCTGGTGGCTGTTGGTATACCTATCTATGCCTGGAAGGGAGAGACAGAAGAGGAATATGTCTGGTGCATTGAACAAACTCTAATATTTTCTGATGGCAAGGTAATACTGATTTATTTTCATCAAACTCCCTTGTTTTAGAATATTTTCTGATTCTTGTATTTACTGAAGTATAATACTGACATTCTTAATGCGAAACTCAAGTTTCTATTAACTACTCTCTTTTCTTTACAGCCCCTGAATATGATTTTGGATGATGGTGGGGATTTGACAAACTTGGTTCACAACAAATATGCTCATCTATTAGAAGGTATAAAAGGTATCTCTGAAGAAACCACTACAGGAGTTCATAATTTGTATAAGATGTTCCGTGAAGGTCTTCTCAAAG